>VDFB02000015.1:414036970-414132170 GCA_007258455.2 Sequoia sempervirens
GGTATAATGTGCAAGGTTGGAATAGAGTAATTTGTTTGGAAATATCTTCCAAACTAAGAAAAATATCCTCTAAGAGCTTAAATCTATCCAAGATAAGATGGAAGTTGGTGTCATCAATGAGGAAACATCTGTTAGAGAACATGAATTATGAAATAAATGGTTTTTGGTTGCTACAAAAGAGGAGATTTTTTGGAAACAAAATTCCAAGGTGCAGTGGTTGAATGAAGGTAGACTTTAGCATCCTTCACCCAATGATTTGGACTCTTTTTTGGAGTTCATCCCTAAGCTAATTATCTAAGAGGAAATGAAGTCTTTGGAAAGTAGGGTTTCCTTACAGGAGGTTAAATCGATTGTCTTCTCCTTTGGAGCCTTCAAAGCCCCAGGCCCATACTACTTTTCTCCAACCTTCTTTCAAGATTTCTAGGATATTAAAGCTAATGACCTCCTCCTTGCTGCTAGAGACTTCTTTAGAGTTGGTAATCTCCTTCACCAATTGAACTCTACTTACATTGTTCTTGTTCCCAAAAAGGATGATGCTACTTCTATGTCTAACTACCATCCTATCAATCTGTGTAATATTGTGTACAAAATATTTTCTAAAATCATGGTCAATAGGATAAAGCCCCTATTGGATAAATTAATATATAGATATAAGAAAGGGTTTATGGAAAGAAGATAGATTCTAGATGCAGCCATTGTTTCTCATAAATTTATATCCATTTCATGGAACAAAGAGATCTTGCAATAGGGTCATCCTAGGGTCTGATTACAAATTAATGAGGGGTTCACCACCAAGACAGGGCTTGGAAAGACTAATTAAATGCAAGATCTAATGTTTAAACCTACTGATGCATGAAACTTGAATGAATAACCTAGAAATGCATATAAATCATAACAGAAAGCTATAAAATCAGAAGTGTGTGCCTAGAAACCTGTAGAGTCTTGAATGAGGATTGGAAATGTTGGAAATGTTGATTTTAAGGCTAAGTGGGACTCATACACCATTCCAGGTGATTTAGTCCCAGACTGGTTTTTGCACCAAAATTGAAATCTAACAATGTTGATTCTAAATCTCTAGAAACCCTAAAAAAATTCTATAATGGGACTCATACACCTAAGGTGGCATATCAGTTCTAGTGTGCATTTTCTAAAGGTTAAGGTTTGATTCTTCTCTCCAATCTCTTCTCTTTACCCCACCTTGTTTTTAGACCTAAAACCTTGATTTCAGACCTCTAGATGACTTTTTGTGAAGATAGCAACCTTGCAAATGAGGGGAGAACTCCAAAAAAATTCTCCAAGATTGTAACCTAATCTCAAAGGGATCTTCAAGATCAAAGACACCTAGATCTGCAATCATACATGTAGAGAGGGAAAAAGTTGTTGATTTGTTAGTAAATGGGGGTTTGCCTTGGTCAAACCCCTTTTATGTAATTAAACCAAATGATGAGATAATGAAATAAGGACATGAAACATGAAGCATGGAACATGAAACATGAATGATGATACCTTGAATGATGTCTTGTAAGTCAGCAACCTAACATGAAGCGGCCATGAAGGATGTGGATCTAGATCTTGAAATAAGTGTAGGACAATGCTAGATCTTGGATCTTGAATGCAACATCACAACACTAGCTCACCAATATGCTTGATGGTTGATAACCTTGACATGATGAGGTATCTTGAATTTCTCCAACAATTGATGAAGGATATGCCCTTGAATGCCTTAGAAATGATCTTGAATTCTCTCTTTATGATCTTGTAAAGTCTTGGAATGCTTAACTCTTGAGTTCTTGACTTGATATCATGAATGCTTAATGAAATAATGATTTGAGACCTCATTTATATAGGCAATCCATCTAATATACAATTTATTAGATCCCGCAGGCCGACATTCATGAAATTTGAACTTAACACCCAAATTTCCTGCTCAAAACCCTAAAAAGGGGCCAAATTGGACTCATATGCCACACATAGAATATGGGTCCCACCTGGGTAGGACTCATATGCCAAGGTTGGTGTATGGGTCCCACAGGGCCTTTTTAGGTGGCAAAAGTTTTGGGGTGTTAATAAATTAACTTTATTTCATGTCTATGTCAGGATTTTGGTTAAAATATATCTCGAGATGCACAATATAGGGTCTTAGGGGCCTATTAATGATGATATTAAGGTCATAGATGCAAGAGGGCTCAAAACTCAATGTAAAAGTGTAAATAAATATACTTTATAACATTAAATTAAGGAAAAATTGGGTCTATTTAGCTTAGAAGGGCCCAAAATCCCATGTGAATGTGTAAAACACATTATAACACTAGATTAGGTCCATTTAGTTTATAAGCCTCCTAAATTTAATGTGAAGGTGTAAATAAATACCCTTTACAACACTAAATTAAGGAAAAGTTAGGTTTATTAACCTTAAAAGGGGCCTAAGACCTAATGTGAATGTGAAAACACATTACAACACTAGATTAAGGCAACATTAAATCCAATTTATCATTAATTATTCCCAAATCAAGCAAGGAAAAGGCATACTTTTTTCATTGCCACACTACCAGTTATTATGTTCCTCAATGGTGTTCCTACTAGCAATTCACTTGTGGAAAATGGTTAAGACAAGGTGACCCCTTATCACCTTATCCTTTTATAATTGTTGCTGAAATTTTGGGCCAAAATATCTAAAAGAATCTTGAATGTGATCACTTGCATGGGATTTGTGTTTCTTCCTCATTGGCTCCTAGTTCCCACTAATAGTTTGTTGATGATACCATTTTGTTTGGGTCTATTTTTGTTATGGAAGTGGCTAGTTTGAAGGCTACTCTTAAAAAATATGTTGATTCCTTTGGCCAATTTATAAATTGTAAAAAGAGAAAATTGTATTTCTTTAATACTACTCAACAAGTGAAGGATAGGATTCTAAGAATCCTTGGGTGTCAGGAAGTAGATATTTTGGATATTTATTTGGGCCTTCCTCTTTGCACTAGGAAACCTCCTAACTCATTCTGGAATGGAATCATTGAGGAATCCAAAGGAAGTTAGCTGGATGGAAGGGGAAATTACTCAGCCAAGCTGGTAAGATTAAGCTCTCAAAGTCTTCTCTTCAAAATGTTCCTATCTATTACCTACCTCCTTTTAAAATTCTTGCATTCATCATAAGGAATATTGAACAAATTCAAAAGACCTTTCTCTAGTTGGGAATGGAAGAGATATCTAGGATAGCTCTTGTAAATTGGGAGAAAGTGTGCTCCCCAAAAAAGCTTACGAGACTAGGAATTAGGAGGTTAAAGGTGTTTAATAAGGCCTTGATGAGCAATATGGGGTGGCTCATGGTCCAAGGAAAGAAATACTGGTCAAAAATCCTCAGTGAAAAATATATGGGGAATGACCCCCCTAGTTGCTTGTTGTCCCCCCAAGAAGGTGGGCAATGGGAGAGCTATAAATTTCTAGCATGAGGTGTGGGGAAAAGGTCCTAAGATTTCTTTGGTGGCTAAATTATCTTGTCTAAAACAAGACCTCTCAACTCTTTATGGTACTTCTATCTATGGATATGTCAATTGCTCTAAGGAGACTCCTAGATGGAGAAACTTTGAATAGGATATTCTTGATTTAAGATTAAGAAGAGGTAGCAATGTGTTGCCCCATTCTAAATTGTTCTACTCTTAGCTCCCTCTTGTGGTATTGTTGCTTGGATATTCAAGGTGGTGTTGATGATTTGGCCTAGTGTGATAACCCCTCGGGGTCCTTCTCAATTAAATCTTATTACAACAAATTGGAAGGTGCCCCTTTGGTTGATCAAAATTTTAATTGAAATCTTATCTGGAATACCAAACCCATCCCAAAAGTCAACTCCTTTTGGTGGGCTATTATACATGGAATAATCCTCACCATCGATGTCCTCAACAAGAAAGGATTTCAATTTGTGAACAAATATGTTCCTTGCCTTTCGACAAAGGAATCTATTAGTCACCTACTCATCCATTGTCCTTTCACTAGGGAATTATGGTCTTTGGCCCTATAAAACCTCCTATCAGACTAGGTGTTTCTAAGGGACCTGAAAGACCTTGTGAGCCAATGGAGCTCATCCTTTTTCTCATCCTCTAACTAAGGATATTTGAAAGCAAGTCCCCCCCTCGATTTTTTGGAACCCGTGGAAGGAAAGAAACAATATTATTTTCAGAGAAAAGCAAAGGAGTAGTGGAGAGGTGTTTTATTTCACAAAGAAACAAAGTATAAAGAACCTAAACTCAAAAGTCATTGGCTTCGTAAAAACAATGCCTAATTATATAGACATCATAATCAAGCAGCTTTGGGGTCTCAACTAGGACTTGACTAAAATCAACTAGGCCAATATCCTCAATAAGAAGCTGACTCTCTGGAGGTCTCCTCGCGAGGATTGGGTTAAACTAAATTTTTATGGTTGTTCTAAAGGAAATCTAAGAAAGGTTGTTGGTGGAGTTCTGATAAGAGACCATAAACATAGGTGTATTGAATTTTATGCTAAATGTATTAGACATGCTACCAGTGTGGAAGTGGAGGCTACTATTGCTTGGAGAGGTATTAAGAAGTTGAGAGAACTTGGCTTTGACAAAGCAATCATCGAGGGAGATTGTAAATTGATTGTTGACTACCTCAATGGAATATTCAAGCCACCTTGCAAAATCAACAACCTTATTCAAGACTCAAAACATGTGTTTAATTCTATGGAAGGTATCTTTGTGTCTCACATCTTCAGAGAAGGAAACACTATTATGGATGCAATCTCTAATGTGGGGCTCTCTTATCCCTAGTGGTAGTTCTGGAAGTTTGAACATATTCCAACTCAAACTAAGAAGTGGCTTTCTAAGGACCGGTCAAGAGTGGCCTACTCTAATTGATGATGATGCATCTTTTCTCAGTGGTCGTTGGGTTGCTTCCTTGTCTAAGGGACAGGTTGGTTTTATCCTGCCCCTTTTTGAATTTGAATTTGAATAGTAATGGTTAGATGGTGATGAGTAGAAAAATTAAAGATCCAGCTCATATGGTGATGTGTACCAAAAGCGACAGAGAGGTGGCAAACAAAGTGGATTTGATGATGTCAACTTGCATTCGTATTTTAACCATATGCTTCTATATGGTTTGGAAAAGATCTAATCATCAAATGATAATGATAGGAGGTTTTAAGGAAAAGTTTCTCATGATCTAGGATAAATCTAATAATAATGAAAAGGTATGTACCATCTGGACTCACACTTTTAAATTTATTTCCCTTAATAGTATTTATTTAACTCTTACTAAGTACCACGAGGGGGGTCTTATTGGTCCATGACCGCAGATCATATTTCTCCTGATGCTAAGGATTTGAGGCTTAATTTAATAATGATGTCAAGGTTATGAAGCTCTTTTTCAATGAGTCCTCACATATTTTCTATGCCTCTGATGGTCAGTTGTCTTTTCAGTAGAATTTTGTGTTGTAAATAGATTTTACTATTCATTATTATTATGTGTAGTGGTTGTATCCACACATATTATGGGTACTAGAACAAGATTGTTGAAATCTAGTGAAAGATTTATTAGGGTCACATCTCTGATATGACTTTAGTTGAGACCTCTACACATCTTTCTAAAAGTTTAGCAACTTTAGTAGTATTTTTCTAGCGGATGTCAATGCCTCTAATCTTGTAGTAAATTTCAGTGAAGCCTATATTATTGTGAGAACTGTTTACTTTTTTCCCATTATTTCTATAGTGTTGGTTGGTAAAATAAAATTCCCTTGCATATGTTATTACATTACTATGGGGGGTCCCAAGAAGCGATCTAAGTTGCTTTCTTATGTCTTGTTGCGCCAGAATGTCGATCTTTAGAGGCCCTTCAAAGATGCAGACATGGCGCCTTTTTCATGGCAATGAGAGGATTTAATGATGATATAACTACTAAATTCTACAATTCATAGAGGGGTGACAAAGTTCAAATTGGTAGCATTGGGTTGGAGGTATCCCCTCGATTGATTGGTGTTGTGAGTAGCTTATAGTATAGTGGTTTGAGAGTGGTTAAAATCAGAAATGACAATTATAGAGGTTTATTGACAATTTTCTTGAAGGGGATGAGAAGCTCGAGTCATTCTAGAATGCATAAGATAGAGAATGGCTCATAGCCCCTTATGGGGTGGCCTATGTGCATATCATGAAATATTTTACCCTGGTGCGTAGGTGCACAACAATTCATGGGTATCACTTCCCCTTTCTTTTTCATTTGTAGAAATGAAAAGATTAATATACCTCTCTTTTTGTTATCTTATCTCAAACAATGCAAGGCTAAAGGGGATTTGTCTCCCCTTCACTAAAGCCTGATTCAATGCCTCTATAATTATTCCTTGGCCATTACTCCCCTATCAGGCCCATCTTTTGGAAATAACCCCAATTCTAATGTTTCCCATGTGAATCAATCAAAACCCCACCTCTTTCCTCCTCCGGAAATACTCTTGGTGAGGGCACTTCCTCTATTAAGCTTCCTCTCAAAAAAACCCCAGTTGTTCCCTTAGTTTTGAAACAATCTTCTATCAAAGGGGACCCTATTTTCCATAATTTGAAAGGTGAGGAGAGTAGCTCTAACCCTCCGGGTAATCCCTCGAGAGCTAAGAGGAAGGGTCTTGACAATGTTGAACCCAAAATAGCTAAAAAATTTACCATTGAGATAAGAGATGAGGATGAACGAGGAAAAATGAATGACTCTAGCAATGGGAAGAGTGGAAGAAGGTCAGATAGGCTTGTGAGCCAGTTGGCCAAGGGTAAAATTCTAAGCTATTAAGAATATAGAGGAGATTATGAAGAAGTGGCTCTAACCCCCATAAATGTTAGCAAAAAGGAATTGTCTGTGGTTTTAGGTGAAGACCTCTCGAAGGACTCTCCTAACAATGAAGAGGATGAATAGATGGAGAGTGTTGACCAAGAGGTGGTTCAATATTTGGAGGATAATGAAGATGAAGGGGTTAAAAATTTGTAAAATAAATTGAGGACGTGGTTATGAAAGTTATGGAAGTTGTGGAAGAGTAGGGCATGGTGGAGATAGAGGAGGATGTGTAGGTTAAAGACAGGCTCTTTGATTTTTATCTTACTCAATTCTAGGAGTTGCAAGATAAAGTGAACAAAATCGATAAGGCTTTCAATAAGTTAACATTTATTACTCTGGGTATCATGCAGAGGGCTATCTTTGGCATTGTGAATGGTGCGAACAAAGTGAGGAAAGGCCATAGAAAGATGAACTCCTCTCAGGCCAAGGAGATTCAACTGGATGACAGTACTATTGAAGCAATGGAATAGTGCAGCGAGGAGATGGAGCAGCTGATCAAGGAATGAAACCTAATCTACAACACCAAAAATAAATCTGTGTCTATTGTGTCTTTCTTTTTTGGACATTGGCCAAAGGTACTTTCTAGGCCTATGTGCCCTCTTGTTTATGTTGTTCTAGGATTTATTTATTTTTTTTGAGTTATATGGTTGGCTATTGGCTTATGTTGTTTCATTCTGGTTAGGGTGGTGGTTCTATTGTGGGGTGTTGGTCTATTTTTTTACCCTATTATTTTGTGGTGGTAGTTCTACTAGCCACTAGGCCTGTTTTGATTCTCTAGTCGAGTTTAGGGGCCCTTTCCCCTACTTTTGTTATCAAAATTAATTTCATACATGTAAGAGTGAGTGTAATTGAAGAACAAAGTAACCATGCATCTAATTTGATTGATTTCAAATGAACAAGGGTATGTGTGCAAAGAAACAAGTAATGCATGTTATATTATCATATCCCCAATTCTAACTCCTACAAATAAAAGAATGATACAAACTGAAACAACAAATTTATACATGTAAGAGTGAGTGTAATTAAATAACAAACTAACCATGCATATAATTCAATTGATTGCAAATGAACAAGGGTATGTGTGCAATCCCAAATTCTAACTCCTACAAATAAAAGAATAATACAAATTGAAACAACAAATTCATACATGTAAGAGTGAGTGTAATTGAAGAAAAAACTAACCATGCATCTAATTCATTGATTGCAAATGAACAAGGGCATGTGTGAAATGAAACAAGAAATAAATGTTATACTATCACATCCCCAAGTCCAACTCCTACAAATAAAAGAATGAACAAATTGGAACAACAAATTCATACATGTAAGAGTGATTGCAATTGAAGAATAAACTAACCATACATCTAATTCAATTGATTGCAAATGAACAAGGGTATGTTTGCAATAAAACAAGCAATGCATGTTATACTATCATATCCCCAATTCTAACTCCAAATAAAAGAATGATACAAACTAAAACAACAAATTCCTACATGTAAGAGTGAGTGTAATTGAAGAACAAACTAACCATGCATCCAATTTAGCTGATTACAAATGAACAAGGGCATGTGTGCAATGAAACAAGCAATGCATGTTATACTATCATATCCCTAATTCTAACTCCAACAAATAAAATAATGATGCAAATTGAAACAAAAAATTCATACATGTAATAGTGAGTGTAATTGAAGAAAAAACTAACCATGCATCTAATGCAGTTGATTGCAATTGAACAAGGGTATGTGTGCAATTCAGCAATGCATGCTATACTATCATATCCCCAATTCCAACTCCTACAAATAAAAGAATGAAAAAATTGAAATAACAAATTCATACATGTAAGAGTGATTGTAATTGAAGAACAAGCAGTTAACCATGCATCTAACTTCGTTAATTGTAAATGAACAAGGGTATGTGTGCAATGAAACAAGCAATGCATGTTATACTATCACATCCCCATTTCTAACTCTTGCAACCCTTAGGTAATCATGTTAAGTGATTATATATATGTACATACAATTTTTTTGCAAATAAAATTGGGTCTTATATTGTTATTAAGTCGGGCCCTGACTGGCTACTCCTATCCCCAATTGTATGTAATGAAAAATGCATGTTATACTATCATATCCCCAATTCTAACTCTCACAACCCTTAGGTGATCATGTAAACTGACTTTTATAAATATATAATCATTTTAGGGATTATATATAACTTGAAATAGGAAAATGATACTAATATTTTGAGGCCTTTCCTAATATGTAGCATTATGATATTTATATATAACTTGAAACACCAGAATGACACTAATATTTAAATCCCTTTTGGATACAACATTATGATACTTATATATAACTTCAACCAAAATTTTGATATAAATTGAAACAATATTTTTGTACTTGTGAAAGTAATTGAAGATCAACTAAAGCATACATTGAATTCATTTAAATGTAAATGAAAAAGGCTATATGAAACAACAATTTCTATATATCTTCCATATGTATATATGTAAGTCTACAAGTTGCATATTTATATTGAAAATATTGGAGGATTATCATATAGTCCATAGTTGAGGGTGTCATACATCTATCTTTTGGCTGAGAATGTCTATGTGTCTATGAAAGTGGCATAGCTAATCAAACATTCTTAAAGTAGCTGTAAAGTAAGGATGATAGGTGGAATGATACAATTGAACATTGCATACTATCTATCCTACATGGCATGCATGCATACATACATGCAATTTCTCTATGTATGTATGTATTATATACAATACATACATACCTATGCATGCATGTATGTATGTATTAGATACATACATACATACATACATATAAATGTTGTATACTATACATACATGATACTAATATAATGTATGTATGTATGTTACGTATGAATGCCATATGTATGTATGTATATGCATACATACGTTAAATAATATAATGCATGTATGTATGTATGTATTCCATGTAGATATGTCTATTTATTTATAATATAATGTCATTTGTTATATTAATATGTTATTTATAATATTAATATGTTTTTTTATATTATTAATATGTTATGTAAATTAAGATAACTAAAATGATTACCAAATTAGGATAAAAATCCTATAAATGCATGTAAAATGATAAGAAAAATTTGACCATACAAGTAGAGGTGAATCTACTATGGACAAGGCTGAGAGGATGATGGGGGAGCGGGTAATGTTGTGTGAGGGCTTCATGGTAGCGGAGGACACAATTGACAAAATGATAGGTGCATGAAACCCTTAAGAGTCCACCTTATGAAACCCATAAATGCTATGTATATATATACACATAATCAGCCAAAAGATAGGTCCATAATACCCTTAACAGGGAGAGTTGCATGCATTGTTTATAAATAATGTAGTATGCATTTTGGTTATTTTTTGACCGACCATGTATACACACACACACACACACACACACACACATATACACATATATGTGTGTGTGTGTGTGTATGTGCATGTATATATACATAGCTAGTCATACTATAGCTACAAGAAACCCTTAACAATGAAGTGTATAATAACCTCAAATATTGTCAGTATACTTATATAAATTGCAAAGGTACATAAATGAAAAGATGAGCCTAAATTATGGCCGATTATGTCTATATGTGTATACACATGTATATACACATAGTCAGCCATAATATAGGCACAATATTACCACAATATACATTTATTGAGTGTTTGTGCGTGTATATAAATGTATACACACACACATATATGTATATATATGTGTGTGTGTGTGTGTGTATACATTTGTATACACACAGAGACGACCATAATATAGTTGCAAGAAACCTTCAAGAGTCAAGCATATCATAAATGATTTCAAAAGCTAATTATAGAAAAAACATGCAAGTAAATTCAAAAAAAATCTTGCAATGGATAGATATTTCCCTTGTGCAGTTGGAACACAACCTCACCTACCTTAACAAAAGTTAAATATTTTTCCTTTTGGAAATGGCAATGTTGAAAAACATAGAAACAATAAAATAGGTATCACCTACACTCGTCTATAGCCTCACCATCGTTGGCCTTGAATCGAACCAGCACTAGTCCTACAAGAAACAACTTAAAGTGTAGAACGATAGCAAGAATGGCGTAGTCATGAAGCTAAAGCAACACATAATAAATAAAACACATACCGAGGTGGTAGGGAAAAGGTCGACGATAGAGGAATGTTGGGTAGTTAATGCGCAAAAAATGGGAGTTAAGTGACATAGTTTGGTGTGGTGAGAAACCATGAAGGAAGTAACAAGTGTCCACCATTGGTCGACACCAATTTTGACCTTGGAAAATCTGGATCTTGAAAAGCAATCTGAAAACATTGGAAAGTGTGTGCAAATTTCTTCCACAATGATTTTTTCGGGTTGACAGGTGGACTCTTATAGATTTGGGGAAATTTTTTTTTGCCAAACATGGACCCTACAAACGTGGACCATTCACACAACATAGCCCTATCCATCATCGGCCCCTCTCCCTTATGTACCCAGATTCTGCCCACTCTCCTTCCTGCATATTAGTGTCGATGTACTTGTCCCACTATACCACCAAGCAATGTGCGTACATGAAAAAACACTCCTACAAAAAAGAATTTTGAAGAATATGGGCATTTACAACGTGATTATTTTATATTTATAACAATTCAATTGTATACGTCTTTTTTGATGTGATGGAGCATGTCACGCCCCTATTGCTTTGTCACCTCCATACTTATTTCATTAACTACTTCATACCACGCTTTGAAGATTATTTTCATACAATCTAGAAGCTCGTCTACCAAGGAGGTATCCCATTTGAACATAGTAAAAAGCTTCAGTAAAATCGGTTTCAAGAGAAGTATCAAACTAGGATTTAAGAAATTACCTCTTTATTGCTTCTCTGAAAATTATAAGCTCTTCTATCATTCCATAGGTGTCGTAAATATCATCCATGACCAATTGCAAGGAACCAATTTTGGTGAAGGAAATTCTACATGATGAATACTCTAGCTCAAATATGGCCACAGAAAAATATGTCTCTACTATCCTTTGTTGGGAAAAGTCTATTTTTGTCATGTGCTTTTTTACACCAACTATCGCATACAACATATAGCAATCACAGTTACAGTTTAATTAAATTTTCATGTCATTAAAAATTTTAAAAATTTAATAGGTTTATAAACCACCCACCTTGAGAGAAGTTTCAATTCCTTCTGATGTAAAGACTGTTCAATGTTGAAGTATAATTTAGTCAATTCCATTCAACAAGTATTATTAACGTACGACATCCTATGAAATTAAAAAAAAAAAATAAGACACAAGGAAATTTCGTAATACAAGGCAAGGTAAATATTTCTAAACCTACTTGAATGGGGTTTTTCTAAGCCTGGCTTGATTATTGTCATAAGCATCAATGTAGCTCTTGCCTCTAAGATGGAGATACTCAGGTGCCAAGAATACTCCAATACATTCCTAGTCTGAAAATATATTTTACACAAATTTACAATTAGGTGAAAATCAAATAGTAGTTCGTATTAGAAGATTATTTTTGAAATCAATTGTGTATATTTTGAAACTATATTTTGGATCACATTCTAATGTTTCTGATAATAGATTATTGAATGTGATCCAAGTCATTGATTAAAAATATGCATAATTGATTTTTAAAAAAATCTTTAAAGATAATAACATTACTGACCTCTTTAGTAATTTTCCCGTTGCATAAGATATTATTTGTTGTTAGTGATTCTCTGAGATACTTAGAAGCAAACAACCTAGATTCATCCATAACATTTTATCTAGGGAATGCAAGGTCAGAAGCTCTAATCAGATTCACTATGCTTTTGTGCTCTATGAGTCTTTAGCCATAATAGGAGAAGTATTGGGAAAAGAACCCAACTGAAGTGGGAAAAGATGAAAACACATATACAACAAAGAGCAAAGGAGACAACAAGAACAAGGAGGCAAAGTATATTTTGTATTTCATTCATTCACAAAAAAATTACATTCAAAATGATTACATACAAAACTTAGAGCTATGGCTTTGTATTCCCTTCATACAAAAACACCGCATATTTTAGCGTACTTGGAGCTTTATGTGTATTGTTGCGTGTTGGTGATATTATAGAGCACTAGAGCATTGCTCTCTATCAAAGTCTTCTACTGCTATAGGTTCTCCTGAACATTCCCTTCTTGTTGTCATGTGTTCTACATTCTTCTACAATCAAAAAATATTCCCATGTTTTTTATTTGTTTCCTTTCCAAAAACAGCCGCTCAAAATTCAAACTCAACTACCAAAATTAAATTCATTGCCAGAAACACATTAATTAGGACAACAAATATCTAACAGGGAAAATGGGGGCATGGATCCAAAATAAATCTCTTATGACTGGGTATTTAATGCATTTTCCCGTTGCTACTCAAGATTACAAATTCTAACACTCCCCCTTAATCTTGATTCTTTTTGCTTTTCATCATCATTTAAAATTTTTGGAGCAAAGTTTTTAGTGCAAAAGTTTCTATTTTTCATCACTCTTCAAAACTTTTGGCACAACAGAGCAAAAGTTCTGAAGCACAGGAGTAAACTTGTTTTCACCTCTTATGATTTCTGACACTTTTCTAAGTTTCCAGAATTGAGGTTCCGATGGATCGGCGATTTTATGAGGTTTCTAGAACTAAATTTTCAACACATTCCTTCATACCAAGCCTATCTTTTAGGAATTCAAAGGAGTCTTTTGGTAATTCCTTTGTGAAAATATTAGCGAGTTGTTGCTCAGATCTGCAATACTAAAGTTTAATCTCTCCATGCTCCACCAGCTCTCTTATGAAATGGTAGCGGATTTCAATATGCTTGCTTCATCCATGAAAAACAGGATTCTTATTCAAGGCAATAGAAGACACGTTGTCACAAAATATGGTTGTACCATCTTCTTGCTACTCATTCAAATCTATAAGGATTCTTCTAAGCCAAATAGCTTGACATGTTGCTACATTTACTGCTATGTACTCCACTTCAGCTGTGGAGAGAGAAACTATGGGTTGCTTCTTTGATGCCCATGATATTGCTCCTAAACCCATGTGGAATATCTCGATGTGCTCTTCCTGTCATCTATATTTCCTGCCCAATCATTGTCTGTGTACCCAACCAGTTGAAACTCACTGGAGGCGGTATACATAATGCCATAACCTTTCATGCCATTGACATACTGTTGTACCCCAAATTAAAAATTTTGCTACACTTAGGCATTTTGAAGAAATGAGTAAACGTCTTGTCAAATTTTTCAAAAAGGTCAAAATTGGGGTTTGCATGTCTTCAATGAGACGCAAAAACTAGAAAGTTTCAAAATCTGATGATCTGGGTCTACTCAAAGCGACCCTACAAGACCCATATCTCAATTTTTCGGCCCTAAATTTTAAGAAAATTGCTATTTTTAGAAACTTTCTAAAAATTAACTTTTTTGGGTTTTTCTAGGTTTCTTTTGAAATGGATCCTGGCAAAAAAATTTAAAAATAGAAATTTTGGCTATTAGGGTTCAAACTGATTTTGATTGGTCGAAAATACTTCCCCATCTAGTTGGTGCAGTCAGAATCACAAAACGATTAGTTTTTCCCTAGTGGGTCTATTCTGCTTTCTTTTTAATTTTAGAAAGCATTTCGGGAGCTCCAAAGTCATTAATGGAGGCCAGTCAGCTACCAGGTGTTAGATTCAAACATTCAAACACTAGACATGCGCGTAGATCGAAGAATGAAGAAATGAACTTAAAGTTAGAAAATGCAAAACTTTGGCTAACACTGGAGACTCCAAGCATCCCAGCTCAGTCTAGGCACCCAAACCCTCATGCCTTAGAAAAGTTTTCATCTCCAATGAGCAAGGCAAAGGAAAGCACATCAAACAAAGGAAGAAGTTGAAATTTGCAGAATAAAAACTAAGTCTAGAAGCTATGGTCGCCCAGGAAGGAGATAGGTGCCCAAATTTTCAAGGCATCAAATGATGAAATTAGGGTTTGTGCTCCCAGACAATGTTGCTCAAATTCTTCTCAGCTCTACAGTGTGTCCAGTAGTATAGTCATCAGATCAACCAATCATCCAAAATTTGAGGTCAAACAGAGAGATCTCAACCAAGAGACAAAATGCAAACCATGAAAATATCATAAAATAATCTAAGCCTGGGAACTCTAGGTGCCCCAGGTGGCCAGGGGTGCCTAGCCTTTTGAAAGACCTAATCCAGCAATTTAGGGTTTGCAAATGTTCACAATCTCTTCAGGATTCTGTCAGCTTCATAGTGGATGTCTTCGTCAGATCATCGAACTTATTAATCACTGGAAAATCCAGATCAAACAGGTGGTATAACATGAAGGTTCAAGTTTCAAGAATGAAAATCAAGCAAAAATGGTTAAGTCTGGTAATGGTGGGCACCCCAGAAGGAGATAGACACCCAAGCTTTTGAGGGCCTAAATGGATGAATTTGCAGACAAAGCCTCTAGCATGACTTCTTTAGTTTTGAAGCAACTCTCCAACACAATCATCAACATGTTCGTCGGAGTTTACAGTCATCAGATATCGAAGGTAGAATAGAGGGAGAAACATGAGCAAAATGAAAAAATTCAAAAGAAAGGTGAAAAACATAGAAAATAAACTAACTCTAGAGGAGTTGGTCAGCCCTAGCCAAGAAGGGCGCCCAAGCTTTTGACACCCAAAATTCAAATTTCAGGAGATGCAACTCCTAGAAGACCCCCCTCAAAATCTTCTCAGCTATCCAGTGAATCTGACAGTTAGCCGATCGAATCAATCTAGCTCCTAGAATCACAAATTCTTCAGAAGGTCAAAAAACATAAAGAGAATGAAGAATGTCAAAAATGGCTAACATTGGGAAAGTTGGGCACCCTAGGAGGAGATAGGAGCCCATGATTTTGAAGCTCAAAATGAAGTTTTTAGCCAAAGTTTCCTCCAGAACAATCTCACTAGATTCGATCAAGCTCTGTGATGAATCATTTAGCTCGTCTATAGGATCAATCTAGAAGCTGGAAATCAAATTCAAACTGGGGTTCAAAGTCAAGAAAAAGTTGAAATCATCAGAAAAATGACTAAGTTTGAGGAAGATAGGGGCCTCCAGCCAAGAAGGGTGCCCAAGAAGCCATGCCTTGGCCAAATTTTTCAAATTTTCAAATTTCAAGAGGAAGATAAAACGTCCACATTCAATGCATAAGCTCAAGCTAGGGTTTGAAGGGTTTAAAGAAAAACAAATGAGATTTTCTCAAAGCCTAAGCTTATTTAATATGCCTTCGCCATTCATTTCTCATAATTTTTGCAGGTGGCGTCCAAGGAAGAGAAGAGGAAGCATAAAAAATTCTTCATTTCAGAATTCAAAGGATTTAGCTTGCTGATTTTTCAAAGTTCTTCATAAATTTCAGACGAGCACACAAAGGAGCTTGATTTTTCATGCTTTTTCATCCAGAGCATCAATTTTCTAGAGGAGGTCAAGGTTTTCAATTTTCAGCGATCTAGGTCATCTCAGCTCATGATTCTGAACAATTTTGAAGAAATTTTTTAAGTTGCAGAAGCTGTTGTTTTCAAGCATGTCCAAGGAATCATCAAAAAATTCAAGATTTGATCATTTGAGTCCTTCTAAAACATACTTCTGAACAAAACCCAAGTCATAGCTTTTTCAAGAAAAAATTTTAGATTCTAGGGTTTGCTGCTTTTTCAAACAACCTTAAGTATTATCAACATCTGATTAACTGGGTTCATCCAAAATGTACTTTTGAACAAAACCCAAATGCCAACTTTTTTCCAGAAAATTTGAAGAAATTAGGGCTTGCTGCTTTTTTCTGTCAAACCTCAAAATTTTCAAAAACAGACAATCAAGGTCTTCTTGTAACAAAATTCTAAACAAGACCCATATCTTAGAATAATTTTAAAAAATTCATTCATTTGAAGAAGAAAAACCAGTAAGCTAAATTTAGAAAGTGTGCAAAACTTGTCTAAATAGAGGCGAGTTTATAGTCAATCTTCAAGGTTTTCAATATGGAGTACACTCCCCTCGAGTTCAAGACCAAATCAACACTATATCACAACTTCATCAAAACAGTTGAGACTGACTTGCACCATATCAAACCAGTATTCAACTTGCATGCATTGGAAAATGTAGGCAACGTTGCAGTCAGGCACCTTGGTCACTCCGGACTACTTGCAGCAGCATCCATTCTTATTTCAGTGTAGAGTCTATAATTTGTAATTGCTTGCATCAAGCACTACAATCTGGCGACTCAGGAGATTCAGTTGGTAGATGGTAGAGTGATTTGCAACTTGAAACCAAACATGATTGAAAAATGCTTCTCAATACCACTGTGGCTTGAAAGTGTAACTATCTCCAAGGAAGAATGTGAAAGGGTATGGTCCACATGCATAAGATAAATACAACAAGAAGGTTGCATAGAATTGGATGAAAGAAAAGCATAAAAATTTCCCAAAGAACATTGGGCGAGGGGAATTCAAGGATGAAATTGTTATATTGATCACCCGACTTAACAAGATCACTAGTCAAGAAGATGCTACAAAAGTTCAACCCTAGATGTTCTATGTTATACCTCATATCATGAAGAAAAAATAATTCTATGATTGGTCAACCTTAATCAGTGATAGCCTCCATCAACAAATAATTGAATACTTCCAAATTCATGAGTTCCACATGATCTCCTACCTTGTCTATCTAGTGGCCTTCTAGGGTAAATTCAGAGGTTTGAATACTATGGGGTCTCTAAATGTATAGCACGTCTACAATTACTACCCTCAGTTGGAGTTCACAGAAGTATCACATCATTACAAGAGGGTAAATGAGGCTTTCCTGATGTATACAGTGTGAGATCTGGATAATGAGTTGCATGTACATATTTCATCAACTGTCAGGGCAGCAATGGCAGAGTGGGTAGATTGGTTCATATAGTTTCCTACCTTTACCTACACCAGATTATATGGCTTCTCTAGTGCTCCATTTATGTTACCGAGGTACCCATCAAATGAAATGGTTTTCATGGAATTCCTAAGGCAAAGTATCTAATGTCCACTCTTTCTTGCGAAATCGAAAGAATCCTGCCCTAAATTTTCCATCTCAGTTGGGAATTTATAGTTGTAGATCAACGATGGATGCCAAGTCCATGGGTGATAAGTTGGCTAAACTTGGTCTCAAGCATACAACAAGATATGATCATATGACCCTCATGATGTCTTCACATGCCAACTTGAGAAGAATTATACTCATGTGTCTGCACTTGAAGATTCGTGGGCCAAGTACAAATATGAGTTCGAGGTACAGAGGCATACTTATAGTAGAATCACTCTCCATCAAATGAAAGATTGCATGTCAGAGGATATTGAAGGACTATCAGATGATGATGGGGATGTAATTCTCCCAATGTACACTCGAAAAAAAATTGAGCAGTAGCCTCTTCCACAGATCAACTAGTCCAATAAAGAAAACATCTCGGTGGAAGAAAGAACATGCGAAGTCATTGAACACAACAAGGTTTTCTTATTCCTCAAGAGGAAGAAATCCATTCCAACAGCAAAGCTTCCAAGAATAAAGTCATCACTTCCCTCTTCTTCTAGAGCACAGCCAAAGATGAAGGGTATAAGTTAGCCTCAAGAGGGTGTAAAGGGTAGCAGATCAACAAAGAACGTAAGAAGAAGGTTCGAATTCTCAAATATAGTCATATAGGGGCAGCCAACAGTTCACATTGATCTAGAGGATGAAGAAGATGGAGTTGCAGATGAGTCTCCAAGGGAAGTTAGTAGAGATACAACATCTTGGCTTGAGAGCTCCCTAGGAAGGAAGAGAAGAAGACCTTCATATCAGCTGAATTTTGATGATCTTGACAACATTTATTAGGAGGCACCTAAAAATAAAGCAAAGAAATAGGTTCACTTTGAGATAAATACTGATGGTGAGATGATCATGGAGACTGCTACACCTACTAAAGATAGAAACAAAGATGAAGTGGAGGTAGATGATTTCATAATGGTTAAGGCCAATCTTGGCAAGAGCACCAGGCATTCAGATGTAAGTTTGTTCAAAGTTGCATCTGAAACTCTTCAAGAAAGAGTGGTTAAAGATGCAGAAGATAAGGCAGCCCTCAAGGCTGAAATCTAGCAACTCGGGCTATATATTTCAATTTTTGTTCATGACACTTCATAGGCTACTCAATTGTTGCCCCAAACTCTAGAGACATGAGTTGATCATCAACAGTTGAGGAAATTGGAAATATGTGGGAAGCAAACACAAGAATGGATTGAAGAATTCATCATCAAAGGAAAAGAAATCTTGGCATAGATGTTCATCTAAGGGACAATTCTCATAACTTACGCCAAGGGATTCAAGGATTTGAACAATCAATGGAAGAGGTGAAACCTAGGCACAAATTCATCATTGCAGATTTGGATACAACTTATGGCTCAATGGTTTCAAGAGAACACAAGAAACAAATCTTTGCATGGAAAGAACGTCACATCTTCAAAGTGAGAACCTATGAGAGGATATCTGAAGATTTTGTTGCATTTAGACAAAGGGTGGTTGATGCTCTTTTGTTCATAAGTGAGTTTGTTACAGAGATCCCTTCTCAGTGTTGTCATGATAATGGTTCCTATGTTGGACTTGATGAAGTGCGAGCCTAGTTCCAAAAAAAATTTCATGGCAATGATGGTAGTGATCCAGTTGGTGGAAGGATGAATCAAATTTCAATGATGTCAGCGAAATTTGAGAAAGCAACAAATAAGGTCGAAGATTTTTTGAGATCGATTGCAAATGGTGAAGAAATCCTAGAGAAGCGAAACTTTTCTATAGATAGTATTGATGCACCTGATAGAGATATAGTTTCTAGCTTTTTGGTAGATGTGATTGATATTTAAAGTAGTGATCATCTAGAATATTTCCTTCCACTTTCTTTCTATTCTCGTCTCAATTCTTATCAACTCTTTGAAGAAGAGAAAGAAAATAAAATTGTAATAGTTGGAATTTCCTATTTTCATGCTTTCTTAGGTGGTTAGATGTTTATCTTCTTTAGTTTTAGTAATAAAACGCTTTCATGTTGGCAAGCCGAGTTGTAAAATCAAGGGGATTGTAAGGTTTCCTACCTCTTGCTTGTCTATAAATAAGAGTGTTTTCTCATTATTTTCTTGAACTGTGCTTGTGATAACAAATTGTTGAGCCTATTTTTCCTGCAAGTTGTTGTTTAGTTGATGTTCACTTTGTGTAAGAACAATTTTGCAAGTCTCTTTTAGCTGCAAGTTCTTGTTCAGTGCATGTGTCTTGTGTAATCTTTTGTTCCTGAGATTTGAGAAATAAAGTCTTTTCCCTACTTTTTCCTAATATAATGTCTCAAATTTCCGTTTATTGTGTTATGCTTATCTGATCTTAATTTTAGCTTGCATTGAAAGTAAGTAGATGTATGTTGAAAAAGAGTTTATATAAGTATTTTTCATAGAATCCTTCCTTGTCCATTTCTAATTCTCTTGCTCTGTGTTTACTTGAGAATTTAGAAACATGATTAGAGTAGGCTTAGTCATAGTTGAACTTCTTAAACAGAAAATCTCAACTACGACACTTGAGTTTTATAACCTTGAGCTCTTAGTTGAACCAAAAATATAGGAAAATTAGTTTTAATTTACTTTCTTGAACAAACATCAGAAAAGAGGGAGCTTCCCCTCCTAATTTGAAGAGCAGTTTATCTATGCATAGTTGTTCGTTCCTATTTTGCATTCCATAGGTGTGAATTGAAATGCCAACAATTTTCTAACACCCACCATGGGGCACAAGGCATAAAACTTCAAAGATTCAAGATTGTGCTTTATCTCATAGGAATGAATCTTTGGCGTCTTACTACTCCAGTTCAACAGCCTGATCTTACACCTCCAGTTATCCAACCAAATTTCCAGATAATTAAAGGAGAGCAAGCAGACATCATCGGCAGCCTTAGGAGTTTCATATTTGAGAAGAAAGAAACCCCTTCTCAGTGGAGAAACACTACTACTATTCAAGACAAAGAGGAAGAGAAATCCGATATTGCAACCGGAAGGCCTATCTTGCCACCTTCTTTGTGGGTTTAGACAATCCTGGCTTAAAAAAATTATACAAGGGGGAGAACAAGAACAAATCCTCTCTTCCAAGAAGATGATGATACAAATCCTCTTCTTCCACAAACACATCCTACAGAGGTTGGAGAGCCATCCAACGTAGTTCCTGAGTTCAACACAGTACCTGAGATCAAAGAAGAAGAATTTGAAGTCAAGCAAGAAGAACCTGCAATTCAACCAAAAGTGATGGGTGATAACAATAATAATAACAATAACAACTGCAATCAAAGAAGAGGACCCCCATTGCCTTGGGGTGATCAAATCGGACCTTTGGCCTTAGCAGCAAATCATGAATTGCCTAAGGGGTCAAGAAACCACTTTCCATGGTTCCACAGTGATGGAACTCAACATCCTAATGATCATCTTCTAGCCTTTTCAATAGATTCCTCCATTTTACATTTGTCTCATGAAGACATTGTTGTACGTCTCTTTGTTGATATGCTTGTGGGAGTTGTTGCTGAAAGGTTCAATCACCTGGAGCCAGGTTGCATAACCAATTGGGATACTATGACTTAAAAAATTTGGCAAGATTCAAGCCAGGTGAAGATAGCCACCAATTGTTCGCTCAAGTTTCAAATTCAAAGAAGGAAGATAATGAACCAATGAGGGAGTTCATGGCAAGGTTTAATCACCTTGTCACTTATCTCTCATATACACTCAATCCATCGTCTGAGATCTTGTTGAGCAGTTTTTTCAACGCTCTTCCATCTGAGATAGCCTTTTTCCTGAAATCAACTAATGAGACAAAACTGGAGAATGCACAACAAGGTGCTATAGATATTGAAGACAACATGATCAATTCTAGAAAGATCAAGGGAGATGCTATCAAGCCTTTGGTTCAAAGTTTTGTAGACCCACTACTTCAAAAAGTTTCCAATGAAATGACTATTCTCAAGAGGAAATTGCCTATCTAGCCTGCACCCCTTGCTTAATCTGCACCACTTTCCTTTCCTGCACCGCAACCATATCAAGCACAACAACCATATCAACCTCAGTAGTTGTACCAGCCGAGGAGAAATAACTTCCAGCCTTACAACAATTATAGACCACAAGGGCTAACTCTACCAAGGCAAGCGACTAACAATACACAAAATGTTGTGTCTTATTCCTTTCATGATACTAATGAGCATACTAGCTCCACGTGCCCTAAAAACATCAGAATGAATCAAATAATGGGCTTTGCTAAAACTACACCAAATCCAAGTTTCGTACCTACTCCAAGTTTGAATGTTGTCTTACCACAATCAGACAACTTTGATGGAAACTCCACAACATAATACTTTGAAAGTGAACCCAATATTGAAGAAGAAGAAGTTCCCCATTAGTACTCTCTTGCAATAAATCCTAAAAATTTCACAACACCCATGTTTACATAAGCTCAACATTTGTAAACACAGAAAGAAGAAGAGGAAGAGAGACTGAAGGAACAAAAAGAAAAAGAAAAAGGAAAAGAAGTAGCTTCTACTTCTAATCCCAAGCCTTTCTCAGGAGAACATGAAAGCAATTGCTCAAGACTCATCTTCAGCAAATTTTGATATTGTAGATGCCTTGATGAAGAACAAAGTGAAGATTTCTCAGTTAGAATATGTTCAAGACAACCTAGAACAGGTGGAAAAAATTCTTAAATTTGTGAAGAAGGGACCTATCAAGCAACCAACATTGCTCGAATCATTCGTTCTAGTAGAAGAAAATCCTAAGCCCTTCTATATTTCTCTGTATATAGGGGGTTACAAATTGAGCAATTGTATCTTTGATTCAGGAGCCTCAGACAACGTCATGCCTCTACAAGTGATGAATGCTCTAGGACTTTCGTGCACCAAGACAAAAGACAAATGTTACTCACAATAGTCCAAGTTGGTGTCATTGGTCAGATAGTTGAAGGATGCTCAAGTGAGGTTGGCAGCCTGTCCTGAGAAGAAGATTATGATGACCATCCCGGTAGCTAACATTCCAACTGGCTATGGGATGTTGTTAAGTAGAAGCTTCTGCAAGGACCTCAGTGGAGAGATTCAAATGGATTGGTCTTTTGTGAATATTCCACTAAAAAATGGTACTTTCAAGCTAGAACTAGAGCCCAAGTCTTGGTTTGTTGTGATGAAGTCCCAAGATCCTCAAGATCAAGTTCTATATCAAGAAACAGGGCTTGGTACTTATGCCATGTTGTCAGAGATACTTGAGGAAAGTCAAGAGGTTGCGTATTATGTAGAGAAATTAGCAGATGATCCTAAGTTGTGGACTATGCAATTTGATGGGAGCTACTCTACTGTTGGTTTGAGTGCGGGTGTTGTAATAATTTCTCCTAAAGGACATTTATATCCATTTGCATACTGCTTACAATTTGAATGTACTAACAATACAGTGGAATATGAGGCACTTCTACTAGGTTTGAGAAATGCAAAAGATATGGGTATTAAACATCTCATAGTTGAAGGTGATGCAGAGCTTGTTGTGAAGCAGGTCAGAGATCAATTCAGAGTAAAAGTAGATCGCCTCTAACATTACAAAAATAGGGTATGGAATGTAATAGATTGGTTTGAAGCATTTGACATCAAGTACATTCCACATCTAGATAATAGCAAAGTAGATTCCCTTGCAATGTCAGCTTCACTTTTCACACCACATTCTGATTTTTGTCAGAATGCATTTGCTATTGAGCTAATATATAGGCTAGTTGTACCTTTAACAACTATGACAATTGGAAAGTATTTGATGACGATGACCACATTAAGGAGTTTCTTGTTATGGGAGATAATTTCAAAGAATTTTTCTTTGAAGGAAGTTCATTTACTCACAAAGAATCAACAATAGAAGTCTCCAATGTGCCAAAGGTTATTGAAGATAAAGAAAGTTCAGAAGACCCAGATACAAGCATTATCCAGTTGAAAGGAAATAAAATTCCCAAGGGCTTGATTTTCTTGGAGAATATTTTTGACAGGCATGACAGATACATTCAAGACCAGAAGAACTCAAGAGAAAGGACCTCTGTTGAATATCATCAAGTAAATATTGGTACAAATGATAAACCTCAAATTGTTAATTTGGGTACATGTTGCACTGCAATTGAAGCTTGTGAGAGATTTATCTCTCTATTCAAACAATACTGAGATGTTTTCGCTTGGTCATATGAAGATTTGAAAGTTTTCACACCAAGAGAATTGTCTCATACAATTCCTCTTAAACCTAAAGTGAAGCCCTTCAGGAAAAAACAAAGACACTACAATCTACAAATTCAAGATACCATCTACGCGGAAATCCAGAAGATGGTGGATGCAAAGATCATCTTTCCAATTCATCACTCCACCTAGGTGTCTAATATAGTTCCTATACGAAAGAAGAATGGAGAAATCAAAATTTGTGTAGATTTCAGGAACTTGAATCAATCATCTCTCAAGGATAATTATCCTCTACCAATCATGGAGCATACCTTGCAGATGGTTACCAGTTCAAAGGTGTTTTCCTTATTAGATGGTTTTTCTGGTTACAATCAAATTGTAGTAGTTGAAGAAGATCAGTACAAGATGGTGTTCACAACCCCTCAGGTACATTTGCATATGAAAGAATTCCCTTTCGCCTCATCAACTTCGGTGCTACATTTCAGAGAGCCATGGATTTGGCATTTGGAGACTTGAGGAACAAAGTAATAGTTCTCTATCTAGATGACCTCATTGTTTTCTTGAAGATACAAGGAGATCATTCTTCACATCTGGGAAAAGTATTTTAGAGATGCAGATATCATAAAATATCACTGAATCCCAAAAATTCCATCTTTGCAGTGACAGAGGGCAAGTTGCTTGGCCACATCATCTCTAAGGAGGGAACTTGAATTGACCCAAGTAGATTTGAGGCTAACAGAAACTTGTCTCTTCCAACAAGCAGAATAGGGGTACACTCTTTCTTTGGTAAAGTGAATTTCATATAAAGGTTTGTGCCAGTTTTTTCTAAGTTGACAAAAGATATATCTGCTATTATGAAGAAGAAGACCATTTTCAAGTGGACAGAAGAAGGCAAGAAGGAATTTTTCACAATAAAAGAAGCTATCAGCTGAGCTCTATTGCTAGTCCACCCTAATTTTGATAAATATTTTATCCTTTACTGCTATGCATCAGAGCATACTTTTTCTGCCATATTGACATAGAAGCTAAAAGAAGAAACTGAGTCACCAATAGCTTTCATGAGCAACAATTTCAAGGATAGCGAGTAATGATACTCTAAAATTGAAAAGAATGCATATGTAGTGGTCTGAGCTGTAAAGAATTTCATATTTTATATCTTGAATTCCCACACCACTATATATGCCACTGATCTAGCTGTTAAAAGTGTGCTAACTCTGTAGGAGATGGGAGAGGAAATTGGGTCACAAAAGTGAAAGAATATGACTTGGAGATCAAACCAACCAAACTCATTCACGGGAGAGGTCTTTGTTAGTTGATAGTAGAGGATGGTGATAAGAAGCTCCAAGCCAAAGGTATACCTAAACTTGAACATGAATATAAAGAGGATCTGCCAATGGTCCTACTGATTGAGTCTGCGGGAGAATGATTTACTAAGATATGGTATTACCTAACTTATGAAAATTGCTCGAGTCACTTGAATAAGCAACAGAAAATAACGCTAAAGCTCAAGGCACAAAATTATGTGATTATAAATCATGTTTTGTACAAGTGAGGGATTGATGAAACATTTTTGTTGTGCATTATCAAAGACCAACAACGACGTTTTTTGGAAGCTTTTCATAGTCAAGCATGCGTTGGCCCCTTTTCTTCAAAGGTGATAACTTTCAAAAAAATTCAAGCAAAATTATTTTGGCTGACCATGTTCTGTGATGCTTATGAATGGGTGCACAAATGTCAATTGTGTCAATAGTTTGTCGGCAAGTCAAATTTGGCAGTCGCTCCTCTCAAACCAGTTGTTATAGATGCTCCATTTTAGCAATGGGATTTGGATTTTATTGTTCCAATCAACCCACGTTCCAACAAGGGGCATATTTATGTCTTTAAAGCCACTAATTACTTAACTAAATGGGTTGAAGCTATTCCCACCAAGCGGGCTACATTTGAGGTCGTGTGTGACTTCTTGAAGGAAAACATTGTTATGCGCTTCGGGGTGCCTCACAAAATTGTGACAAATAATGCAACATTTTTTTCATCTAAGGAGCTACTGGAGTTCTATTTTGATCATGGCATCACTTTATCACACTCATCAGACTATTACCCTAAGGGTAATGGACAGGCCAAGTCATCAAATAAGAACATAGTCACAATCATACACAAGTTAGTTGATTCCAGTCAACGAACTTGGCATAAGAAACTATGTGATGCTCTATGGGAAGACAAAATTACTCCAAAGAGAGCCATTGGTACCTCACCCTTCATCCTTATGTATGGTATGGAGGCAATGATACCTATCACGCTAGAGTTGTTGGCCTTGCAATTGGAAACCACAGTGGAGGATGGGGAGTTCACAGATCCTATTGAGAAGTGCATCATGTACTTGACTAAGCTTCAAGAAGAAAGGCTGGAGGTGGTAGACATAATCACTTAGTATCAGGAGTGAGTGAAGAAATTTTTTGATAAGAGACATGAGCCCAAGGGAATGCATGGAAAATTTTATTCTTTGTGGCTAGGGTCATTCAAGATTCACAAGCTTGTAGGGGAAAGCACTTATATTCTCTCATGATTGGATGGAAGTCTCCTCCCTCTACCACATAGCGGGCAGTACCTGAAGCACATCATCCCTTCAGGGGTGGAGTAAATAGTTTCTGAAAAATAATCTCTGTAAATAATTTTTTTTGTATTTTCATGATGTGTTTCCCCTTTCTGTGATGTGATCATTATGTTGTGTTTCCCCTTTCTGTAACAGTCTTGTCGTGTTTTAGGTGATTAGGTGTTTTTTTAGGAAAGTCCAACTATTAGGTGATTCTAGTAAGTCATGTCATAGGTGACTTAGGAAAGTCTTACAAATAGGTGATTAGGAAATGTTGCTAACTTCAATGCCCAATGAATAAGGCACTGGTTTATGCTCAAAATTTTAGAGATTCTTTGGTTCTCCTATGTCATAAGTATCTACCTGTATGGTCCCCAGATAAAGCCAAATCTTGTACCCAAAATTATTTTTTTTGCTATGTAACTTAGGCATTTTGAAGAAATGAGTAAATGTCTTGTCAAATTTGTCAAAAAGGTCAAAATTGGGGTTTGCATGTCTTGCATGAGGGGAAAAATTTTGAAATTTTCAAAATCTGGTGATCTAGATCTGCTCAGAGAGACCAAGTCTACAAAACCCAGATCTCAATTTATTAAATTTTAGGAAAATTGCTATTTTTAGAAACTTTCTAAAAATAGAAACTTTTTCTGGGTTTCTTTTGAAATGGATGCTGGAAAAGTTTTCTAAAAATAGAAATTTTGGTTGTTAAGGTTCAAACTAATTTTGATTGGCCGAAAATACTTCCTCATCTGGCTAGTGCAATCAAAATCACAAAATGATCAATTTTTCCCTAGTGGGTCTATTCTACTTTTTTTTAATTTCAGAAAGCATTTCAAGAGCTCTGAAGTCATTAATGGAGGCCAGTCAGCTGCTAGGTGTTAGATTCAAACATTCAAACACTGGACATGCACGTAGATCAAAGAATTAAGAAATGAAGTTGTGAAAGTTGAAAAATGCAAAATTTTGGCTAACATTAGAGACTCCAAGCGTCCCAACTCAGTCTAGGCACCCAAACCCTCATGCCTTAGAAAAATTTTCCTCTCTAGTGAGCAAGGAAAAGGAAAGCACGTAAAACAAAGGAAGAAGTTGAAATTTACAGAATAAAAACTATCTGGAAGCTATGGGCGCTCTAGAAGGAGATAGGTGCCCAACTTTTCAAGGCATCAAATGATGAAATTAGGGTTTATGATCCCAGAAAATGTTGCTCAAATTCTTCTTAGCTCCACAGTATGTCTGGCAGTACAGTCATCAAATCAACCAATCATCTAGAATTTGAGGTCAAGTAGAGAGATCTCAACCAAGATCGACATAATGCAAACCATGAAAATATCAGAAAATAATCCAATTCTACTAACTTTGGGCACCCCAGATGGCCAAGGGCGCCCAACCTTTTGAAATACCTAATCCAGCAATTAGGGTTTGCAAATGTGCTCAATCTCTTTAGGATTTTGTCAACTTCATAGTGGATGTCTTTTTGAGATCATCAAATTTGTTAATCACCAAAAAATCCAAATCAAACAAGTGGTATAACATGAAGGTTCAAGTTTGAAGAATGAAAATCAAGCAAAAATGATTAAGTCTTGTAATGGTGGGTGCCCCAAAAGGAGATAAGTGCCCAAGCTTTTGAGGGCCTAAATGGATGAATTTGTAGATGAAGCCTCCAGCATGACTTCTTCAGTTTTGAAGAAGCGATCTAATGCAATCATCAGCACATTCGTCGAAGTTGGAAATCATTAGATATCGAAGGTGAAACAGAGAGAGAAACATGAGAAAAATGAAAGAAGTCAAAAGCAAGGAGAAAAACATAGAAAATAAGCTAACTCTAGATGACTTGGGCAGCCCAAGCCAAGAAGGATATCCAATCTTTTGACCCCCAAAATTCAACTTTCAGGAGATGCAGCCTCGAGGAGACCCACCTCAGAATCTTCTCAACTATCAAGTGAATCTGACAGTCAGCCAATCAGATCAATCTAGCTCCCAGAATCATGAATTCTTCAAAAGGTCAAATACCATGAAGAGAATGAAGAATGTCAAAAATGGCTAACACTGGGAAAGTTGGGCGCCCTAGGAGGAGATAGGCGCCCATGATTTTGAAGGTCAAAATGAAGTTTTTAGCCAAAGTTGTCTCCAGAACAATCTCGCCATATTCGATCAAGCTCCGTGATGAATCATTCAGCTCATCCATAGGATCAATCTGAAAGTTGGAAATCAAATTCAAACCGGGTTCAAAGTTAGGAAAAAGTTGAAATCGTCAGAAAAATGACTAAGTTTGAGGAAGATAGGTGCCTCCAGCCAAGAAGGGCGCCCAAGAAGCCATTCCTTAGCCAATTTTTTTAAATTTTCAAATTTCAAGAGGAAGATAAAATGTCCACATTCAATGCATAAGCTCAAGCTAGGGTTTGAAGGGTCTGAATCAAAAGAAAGCAATTTTTCTTAAAGCTTAAGCTTATTTAAGATGCTTTTGTCATTCATTTCTCATAATTTTTGCAAGTGGTGTCCAAGGAAGAGAAGAGGAAGCATAAAAAATTCTTCATTTCAGAATTCAAAAGCTTTAGCTTGTTGATTTTTCAAAGTTCTTCATAAATTTCAAACCAGCACACAAAGGAGATTTCTTTTTCATGCTTTTTTCATCTAGAGCATCAATTTTCTGAAGGAGGTCAAGGTTTTCAATTTTCAGCGATTTGGGTCATCTCAACTCATGATTTTGAAGAAATTTTTCAAGTTGCAGCAGCATCTTTTTTCATGCATGTCCAAGGAATCATCAAAATTTTCAAGATTTGGTCATCTGATTCCTTCTAAAACATACTTCTGAACAAAACCCAGGTCATAGCTTTTTCAAGAAAAAAATTTACATTCTAGGGTTTGCAGCTTTTTCAATCAGCCTTCAATATTCTCAACATCTGATCAACTAGATTCATCCAAAATGTACTTCTGAACAAAACCTAGATGACATATTGTTTCAAGAAAATCTAAATAAATTAGGTTTTGATGCTTTTTCAATCAAAACTCAAAATTTTCAAAAACAGACGATCTGGGTCTTCTTGTAACAAAATTCTAAACAAAACCCATATCTCATAATTCTAAAAAAAAAAATTGTCTGTTTGAAGAAGAAAAACCAACAAGCTAAATTTACAAAGTGTGCAAAACTTGTCTGAATATAGGCGAGTTTACAGTCAATATTCAAGGTTTTCAATATGGAGTACACTCCCCTCGAGTTCAAGACCAAATTAGCGCTATATCACGACTTCATCAAAACAGCTAAGACTGACTTGCATCATATCAAACCAATATTCAACTTGCATGCATTGGAAGATGCAGACAACATTGCAGTTAGGAACCTTGGTCACTTCGGACTACTTGCAACAACATCCATTCCTATTTCAATGCAAGGTCTAGAATTTTTAATTGCTTGCATTAAGCATTACAATATGGCGACTCGGGAGATTCACTCGATAGACGGTAAAGTGATTTGTAGCCTGAAACTAGACATGATTGAAAAATGCTTCTCAATACCATTGTGGCCTTAAAGTGTAACTATCTCCAAGGAAGAATGTGAAAGGGTATGGAACATGCATAAGGAGAAATACAACAAGAAGGTTGCACATAATTGGATGAAAGAAAAACATAAAACTTTTCCAAAGAACATCGAGTGAGGGGAATTCAAGGATGAAATTTCTATAATGATCACCTTGCTCAACATGATCATTGGTCAAGAAGATGCTACAAAATTCTAGCCCTGGATGTTCTATGTTATACCTCATATCATGAAGATAAAAGAATTCTATGATTGGTCAACCTTAATCAGTGATAGCCTCCATCAACAAATAACTGAATACTTCCAAATTCATGAGTTCCACATGATCTCCTACCTTGTCTATCTAGTTGCCTTCTAGGGAAAATTCAGAGGGTTGAATACTATGGGGTATCTAAATATACAACACATCTACAATTACTACCCTCAACTAGAGTTCACAGAAGCATTGCATCATTAGAAGAGGGTAAATGAGGCTTTCCTAATGTATACAGTGCAAGACTTGGATAATGAGTTGCACATATGTATTTCATCAACTACCAGGGCAGCAATGGTGGAGTGGGCAGATTGGTTCATACAGTTTCCTACCTTCACCTACATCAGAGTCTACTGCTTCTCCAATGGTCCATTCATGTTGCCGAGGAACCCATCAGATGAAGTGGTTTTCATGGAATTCCTAAGGAAAGTATATGATTTCCACTCTTTCTTGCAAAATCGAAAGAATCCCACCTTTGATTTTCCATCTCAGTTGGGAATTTACAGTTACAGATCAGCGGCGGATGCCAAGTCCATGGGTGATGAGTTGGCTAAACTTGGTCTGAAGCCATAAAACAAGAGACAATCATATGACCCTCATGGTGTCTTCGCATCCCAATTTGAGAAGAACTATGCTCATGTGTCTGCACTTGAAGAATTTTGGGCCAATTGCAGAGATGAGTTTGAGGTACGGAGGTGTAGTTACACTAAACTCACTCTCCATCAAATGAAAGAATGTCTATTAGAGGATATTGAAGGATTATCATATGATGATAGGGATGTACTTCTCCCAATGTACACTCAAAAAAAAATTGAGCAACATCCTCTTCCATAGGTCAACTGGTCCAATAAAGAAAACATCTCAATGGAAGAAAGAACATGCCAAGTCATTGAACACAAGTTTTTCTTAGTCCTCTAGAGGAATAAATCCATTCCAGCAGTAGAGCCGCCAAGAATACAATTATCACTTCCCTCTTCTTCGAGAGCACAATTGAAGATGAAGGGTATAAGTCAGCCTCAGGGTGTAAAGGGAAACAAATCAACAAAGAACGTAAGAAGAAGGTTGTACTTCTCAAATATAGTCATACAGGAGAAGCCAACAACCGAAGAAGATGCTCCTCCAAAAGAGTTTGTACCTCAAAAAGAAATAGAAGATGTTCCTTTAACACATGATTATCCACCATTTCCAAGGCCTTCACTAGTTCACTTTGATCTAGAGGATGAAGAAGATGAAGGAGTTAGAGCTGAACCTCCCAGGGAAGTTAGTAGAGATACCATATCTTGGCTTGAGAGCTCCTTGGGAAGGAAGAGAAGATGACCTTCATATCAACTGAATTTTGATGATCTTGACAACATTTATCAGGAGGCACCTAAAAAGAAAGCAAAGAAATAGGTTCACTTTGAGATAAATCCTGATGGTGGGATGATCATGGAGACAGCTACACCTCCTAAAGATAGAAACAAAGATGAAGTGGAGGTAGATGATTTCATAATGGTTTGGCCAATCTTGGTAAGAGTACCAGACATGCAGATGTAAGTTTGTTCAAAGTTGCATCTAAATCTCTTCAAGAAAGAGTGCTTAAAGATGGAGAAGATAAGGTAGCCCTCAAGGCTGAAATATGGCAACTCAAACTATACATTTTTAATCTTATTCATGGCACTTCACAAGCTACTCAGTTGTTGCCCCAGGTTCTAGAGACACCACCTGATCATCAACAATTGAGGCAGTTGGTAATATGTGTGAAGAAAATAAAAGAATGGATTGAAGGATTCATCATCAGAGGAAAATAAATCTTGGCACATATGTTTCAGCTAAGGGACAATTCTCATAACTTATGCCAAGGGATTCAAGGATTTGAACAATCAATGGAAGAGGTGAAACCTAGGCACAAAATCATCATTACAGATTTGGATATAGCTTATGGCTCAATGGTTTCAAGAGAACACAAGAGACAAATCCTTGCATGGAAAGAACGTCACATCTTCAAGGTGAGAACCTATGAGAGGATATCTGAAGAGTTTGTTGCATACAAACAAAGGGTGGTTGAGGTTCTTCTATTCATAAGTTATTTTTTTGCAGAGATCCCTTCTCGGTGTTGTCGTGATGATGGTTCCTACGTTGGACTTGACAAAGTGTGAGCCCAGTTCCAGAATGGTGTTCATGGAAATAATGGTAGTGATCCAGTTGGTGGAAGGATGAATCATATTTCCATGATGTTAGAAAAAATTGAGAAAGTGGCCAATGAGGTCGAAGAGTTTTTGAGATTGACTCGAGATGATGAAGAAATCCTAGAAAAGAAAAACTTTTTTATAGATAGTATTGATGCACCAGATAGAGATATAGTTTCTAGATTTTTGGCGGATGTGATCGAGATTTAAAGCAGAAATCATCTAGAAGCTTTCTTTCCGCTTTGTTTCTATTCTTGTCTCAATTCTTATCCTCAAATGAAGAAGAGAAAGAAAACAAAATTTTAATAGTTGGCATTTCCCATTTTCATGCTTTCTTAGGTGGTTAGATGCTTATCTTCTTTAGTTTTAGAAATAAAGTGCTTGCATGTTGGCAAGTCGAGTTGTAAAAGAAAGGGGATTGTAGGGTTCCCTACCTCTTGCTTGTCTATAAATAAGAGCATTTTCTCATTATTTTCTTGAACCATACTTGTGATAACAAATTGTTAGCCTATTTTTCCTACAAGTTGTTGTTCACTTTGTGTAAGAGAAAGTTTGCAAGTCTCTTTACCTGCAAGTTCTTGTTCAGTGCATGTGTCTTGTGTAATATTTTTTTCCTGAGATTTGAGAAATAAAGTCTTGTGCCTACTTTTCCCTGATATAATTTCTCAAATTTTCGTTTATTGTGTTATGCTTATATGATCTTAATTTCAGCTTGCATTGAAAGTAAGTAGATGTATGTTGAAAAAGAGTTTATTTAAGTATTTTTTCATAGAATCCTTCATTTTCCATTTCCAATTCTTTTGCTCTACATTTTCTTGAGAATTTAGAAATGTCATTAGAGTAGGCTTAGTCATAGTTGAACTTATTAAATAGAAAATCTCAGCTTTGGTGCTTGAGTTTTATAACCTTGTGCTCTTAGTTGAACCAAAAAGATAGGAAAATTAGTTTTAATTCACTTTCTTGAACAAACATCAGCAAAGAGGGAGCTTCCCCTCCTAATTCGAAGAGCATTTTATTTCTGCATAGCTTCCTATTCCTAATTTGCATTCCAGAGGTGCAAATTGAAATGCCAACACATACGTTAGAATTATTTTTCCTTCTTGACAGTGTGCATCCTTATGTTGCTCCATGAACCTAGAAATCAAGCTTACCGCATACATCAAATCAGGTCTTGTTGTTGTCAAATACATGAGGCTTCCAACCATGCTCCTATAGAGAGTTGGGTTAACATCATTGCTACTATCTTCTTTGTTTAAGTTCAGACTTGTAGCTATTAGGGTTGGGGCTGGTTTGTTGTCCAACATTCTAAATCTCTTCAAAATTTGTTTGGTATAATTTATTTGTGAAATAAATATGCCCTGTTCTATTTGTTGGACCTCTATGCCTAAGAAATATTTTAGCAAACCTAGGTCTATCATTTCAAACTCATTTTTCATTACCTCTTTGAAATCAGCAATGAAAAGATTACTATTCCCTATGAAAATTAAATCATCTACATACAAAACAACAATAAGAATCTCACATTAGCTTCCTTGATGTAGAGTGTGAGCTCACTACCACTTTTGTTAAAGCCATTGCTTAGAAGGTACGAATCAATTCTATTGTACCATGCCTGTGGTGCTTGCTTTAGCCCATAGAGAGATTTTCGGAGCTTATAGACTTTGTCTTCTTTCCCTACGACTTCATAGCCAGGTGGCTACTCCACATACACCTCTTCTTTTAGCACTCCATTCAAGAAGGTTGATTTCATGTCCATTTGAAATACTTTCCATTAGTGTTGGGCTACAATTGCTAAGACTGCCTACACTATTTCCAACCTTACAACTGGTTTCTCACTATAGCATCACTATAGCATCAATCTCTTCATCCATGGCCTTACACCATTTTTCTTCTTTCACGGCTTCTTCAAAATATATTGGATCACTATAGAAAAGAAAAGAAAAATCTAAATTCTCATCAAAATAATCATACCTTGAGCTATCATAAATTTCCCTCACACTTCTAGTCTTCCGTGGCATCAATGGTGCAAGTGTAGGGTAAATTTTTTTGGAGATGCTTGAGAGCTAAACTGATCAAGAAAACTATTGTTGTAAATTTCCAGAGCAAATACCCGACTAGAAATTTCTGGAGCAATTGCTAAGTTGAAAGTTTCTAGAGCAACTATTCTATTGAAATTTTTTAGAGCTGCTGCTTCTATTTTCTAAACCATTACCTTGTTGTAAGGTTCTGATGCACCCACCTATGACATAGATTTTAGGAACCCGAAATGCTTGCTCTCTTCCTAAGATTTTTCACCTAGAAAGAGAGAGATTATGGCTCCTAAAATGCTTATGCACATTCAAATTAGGATGTATGCAATGAGATATGATGTAAATGAACTTAACTAAATGTGATAGATTAATCTAAGTGACTGAAAACAAATCCAAAACTAAGATTTATGCTTTGTTTGAAAACACATTATGATATATAGAAATGAACTAGAAATGAATGTAAAACTTAATAGGAATTAATCAAACAAAAAATGTGCACCTTGGATATTGATGATAGCTAGAAAAGACATATGGAAGGCTATTGATACTAACATTTAAGCTTGTTGGACTCATTCACCACCCATGGCGAATCAGACCCAGTTCTGGATGACTATACCAGAGCCCATTTTAGCCAAAAGGGTACTCAAAAATGTAAAAATCAAAAAAATTACCATGGGATGGGACTCATTTGTTACCCATGGCGAATGATTCCACTTTGAACTTTCTAAAAACTCAAAAATGGATTTTGTGGCTTTCAGATTCCTCAATCTGCACCTCTAGGTGTCTAGATCTGAAACTGCCAAATTAGGGTCCGTAAGTGACTTTTTGTTGATGATTTGACTTGGATGATGAAGAGATGACTTGAGTGACTTTACAACTTTATCTCCAATGATTCCTAAGCCTCCAAGATTCCTAGATCTACAAACAATAAGAGAAAAGAGAGATATGTTGAAGGTTAGGGAATGGGGGTTTGCCTTGGTCAAACCCCATTTAGGTAATTAAACCAAAATGATGAAATAAAGGAATGAAGAATGCTAAATGGAATTTATTACCTTATCATGATGATTTTATCTTGTTTGACTGCAACATTACATGAAGATTCAACCCTTGAATGTGCTTGGAAGCTCAATTAAAGATTTGCAATAAGAAAGCCCTAGTTTGCTTCACTTGTGATAGAAGATAAATGAAGAATGGATTCTTGGATTGATGAGAGAGATGGATAGATGAGATAAGATGTGTAAAATGAGGACAAAAACACTTATTTATAGTCAATTGTGCCTTAGTACCTGATTATACTACATCACAAGCTGACATGAAGAAAAATTGAACTTAAAACCTAATTTTTCCTGCTCAAACCCCGAAAATGACTCAAAATGGGACTCATTCACCAAGGGTGGTGAATGGGTCCCACCTAAATGTGACGAATTCACCACTTATGGAGAATGAGTCCCAGAGGGGTCATTTTTGTTTGTTGGAATGTCGAGAAGTAAGAAAATTAGTATTATATGATGACTATGTCAAGTATCTGATCAAATTATGCCTCAGGATGCACAATATGGGTCAATTAAGACCTATTAGTGATGATGTAAATGTTGAATAGGGCTTGGGACACATAAATCAATGTGAAAGTGTAATTAAATACACTTTACATCATTAAAATTAGGTCCATAGCCTAGAAGGGCACAAAAACCAATGTGAATGTGTAATTCACACTACAACACTAGTTTGTCATGAAGTTTACATTAAGAACCTTCTAGATTGATGTAATAATTTTATTAAACACATTTTATAATGTTGAATTAGGGAGAAATGAGTTAATTAAGTCTAGAAAATCATGAAAGTCCTTTACAAGACTTTACAACACCTTTACAAGACGTCATTAAAAGCATGTTATTTGATTTGCAAGGGTCGAAGACCTAGTGTGGACGCATAAAATGCTTCACAACACTAGATTAAGACCTCATTAAGTCCAATTAATCATGAATTAATCCCATGTCAATCAAAGGGTCCAATTTTCCGCAGCACATTTAGCCCCCACTTTAGTTAGAGGAACTTGCTTCTTCACACTAAAGTAGCCATTCAAGAGAGATCCACATGTATGTCAAGCCCCCGAGATATAAAATCATACAAATGCAAGGAAGAAAGAGGAATAATATGGAAAATATGTACTCACTCTGGGGCCACGGAACTTCAGGTCGTCTGCGGGGTGAGAAAGCCCAAAACATAAAAAAAAATGGAAAAGAGTAACATACGCTAGTTGGCATGTACTCACAAATAGAAAAGTGGCTATGGGGAAAAGTCATACCGCTAGTTAGGCTTCCCGCTCAACCATATTAAAGTTACACCTCCTGATAACTTTAACAAGGTGCCACAATGGAAAATTATATCGTTTCGAGCTCTATGAGGTAAGCAAAACTTCGTATGCTTGACACTCATAGACAATGCTAATGTAGAAAAGTGTAAGGATTGTTGAAAGATATTTTTCTTAATTCGTGCAATATATCATCTTAAGGAACATCATGCCCAATGTCTCCAAGAGAGGATAAGTGCAAAAAATATCATCTTGTTTCTAAGAGAGGGAAAAGTGCAAGATTTCATCCTAGGGAACATTGTACCTAATGCTTCCAAGAGAGGGAATCACAAGAAAATCACACAATGAAATGTGAGTGGTGATGAATTCCCCCACTTTAAAGCAGTTGTGAGCACCTGTACTATGATCAATTGCTTTAAAGTTGATGAAGAGAAGAAAGAAGACACAAGAGCTTATGTGGAAAGTCCTATGCCAAGTCATATGTTTCCAAAAAGCTACGTCGTGGGAGAGAGAAGTATGTCAAATGCAAGGAAACCCTAAGACATGTTGTTCACATCTCAAGCTTTCTCTTTCTATATTCATGAAGAGTTAATGAAAAGTTAAAGAAGGGAACAACAAGTGACATACTAGGAAAAGGCTTGCTAATCCTTTTCCCCCACTTAGTGCAAGACAAAGGTGAGTCGAAGGGATTGGTGTGATGTATGCTAGAGTGAAAATCAAGAGAAATTAGAGGAATTAGATTCCCCCACATCAGGAAGCATACCAAACTCCTGAAAATGTTAGATTTTATGACTCAAAGGATGGCATTCATTAGTGGAGTGACCATGAACTCGATGTATTTACAAAAGAAAGTCTTATCATAACATTTATTTCGAATTCTAGGAGGGAGGGTGATCAAGTGATCTTGGAGGATTCTTGATAAGATGCCCTCTTGATAAATGGTAGAAGGTGGTCTTTTAAAGATACATCTTGCTTAGTAGTACATGTCATACTTTTACAAATGTCACTAGATTGTGAGATTTTATCCTTCTTATTAAAGGAGGATACAAAATCTAACGAATTCAAATCATGAACATTTGGGAAGATGACATTGACATTAGGTGAAGGTGTAGTCATGTGTTGCATATTGGATGAAGGATGATGTTCAAGACCACAAGTTGTGAAAGATGAGTTAGGAGTGTGTTGTGTGATATTGTTGATGTTGATTGAAGGCTTGTTGATCTCGATCAAATGACAATAACAAAGACTATGAGTTTTTTGTTGTGTGTCAAGCTCTATAGGGTTGCAGATACCTTGCTCTCGAGCACCATAACCTTTTCCATTATACCCAAGTTGTTTCATGAAGTCATACCCTTTTCCATAAATCTTTTGGAGTGTTTTGGAATTGGGTGGTTATTCGTTGTTGTCTTCATCAGGAATTCTTGTGGAGTGTGTGTTGTTGTCTAAAGTGGTTGAGGCAGATTTTTTTATAAAGTTATCTGGAGTTTGCATTGTCATGATGGGTGGTTATTGTGGTTTCTAATATTTCTTCTATGTAAGTATGTGTTCAGCCATAAACGAGGGTGTGAAGTCTAAGGATCCCCAATCATCACCAAATAATTTAGATGGTAATTCCGTATCGTTGTGTTCAATTTCAGGAGGATCTATGTTGGATGTTGGAATCAATGTTGTGAGAGGACTTGTAGCTCCATTTTCAAGATGCAAGAAACTTTCAAGCTCGAGATCAACTTCAAGTTGATAAATTTTATTATTATAGACATATATTTCATTTTACGATGGAGGGTTGAAGGCACTACATTCATCTCATGAATCCATGGTTTTCCGAGAAGAAGGTTGTATGAAAGATCATAAGGCATAACATGAATAGGAGTTTTCAAGGTAACCACTCCAACCGTAATAGGAAAAGTGATTACACCGAGCTATTGCTTTGTTGTATTATCAAATCCTCGAATAGAGACAGAATCAGGTATGATTTGTGATCTATCGACTTATAAGTGATCAAGGAGACTCACACCACATACATTAAGAGTGGAACCATTGTCTATAAGAGTTCTCTTTATCCTTGTTGTTTTGTATTGATTAATCATCATGAAAGCCTCACTTTGTTTTCATAATTCCAAAGGAGGGAGCTAATGTTGATGAAAAATAATATCAAAACTATGTTTTTGAACAAGAGCTACCACATCATTTGGAGTGGTTCTAGAAGGGATTGTTATTTTTTGTAAAGCGTTTCGAAGAGTGGTGTTATAACTTGGTGATGCTTGAAGTAAATCCCAAAGGGAATTTTTTCAGGAGTATTCTTTAATTGTTCAACAAGATCATACTCCTTTGTTGGTGGAAGGTAACAAGGAGCACTAGGCGGATTAGGTAAAGGTAATGATGGTGGAATTATTTGTGGTGTTTGTGGGTTATGTTGACTGTTATATGTATGAGCAATAGTATCATCACTAGATTTATGTGATACATTGGTGTTAGGTTGATCAGAGGGATGAAGCGGATGTGAGGGTTGGTAGAGAATAGGTTTAGGTTTGTTGGAAGGATGAAGCATATGTGAAGGTGGGTAAAAGGTAAGTTTAGGCTTACTGGAAGGATGAAACGGATGCGAAGGTGGGTAAACGGTAAATTTAGGTTTAGTGTAGCGAGATTGAATATTATTAACATCCCATAACAAGTGAGAGTCTTCATTGTCTTCAAAGGGCATGTTATTTTTGTCGTGTGTCATAATATCTTCCCTAGAAGGAGAGTTCATAGGAGCACAACAAACCTCGTGTTCATGACAATTAAGATTTGGTTCTTCCAACATAAAGTCGTCACAGCTAAGGGAATTATTAATGGTTGAATTATGTTGTTCTATAAGATTCTTATGATGTTCATGGATTGGATCGTGTAACACCATAATATAATCTTCACTAATGGGAGAGATATTAGGAGAGGGGAAAAGTTGATTGCTGTCCAAAATATCATTTCCTTGGTTCAAAGTATCTACCCTAGTAGGAGAGCTTTGAAAAATGTGACCATCAAGAGTTATATCACATGTCAAAGCTTCATCAGAAATAGGGGAGTCATGAAGGGGAGGACAACTAAGATTAGCATGTGTGTCAATGATTGGAGATTCTTGTTCAAGTAGAGCCTTCCAATTGTTGGGAACATTAGGAAGGAGAGAAATAATGTTATACCTCTCAATCATTGGGTTTCTTGATACCAACATATTCTCCTCACAAATGTGTTGGTCAGAATCATTCATGAAATTAATGTCACAAATAGGGGAAGTGTTGGGAGGTGAATAGAGATGAGGTAAGGTGGTATGCAGGAATGTGGCTATGTTTTTGTCTTTGTTACTAACATCATCCAAAGGGGAATAAGGAGATGGACAATCAAGACTCACAATTCTTGTAACTTCTTTCACCAAGATACCTTCATCACTGATAGGAGAGGTATTAGGAGAAGAACAAGTATGGGTATTATAATTCTCTACACTTCCATTCACACCAATGGGTACTTAATGTAATGTTTTGGTCTACGCAATGTTCCTCATAATTGTCATCAAACTCATAAGGGGGAGTGTTATTCTTATAAAATCCATGTTTAATCAAATCAAAGGCACACTTAAAAAACATGTTATGCAAAGAATAAATGAAGTGCAATGTAATGAAATACAATTTTCAGATATGAAACAAGCGAATATTATACTATGCACCAATGAAGAATGAAACAATGCATGAAATGAACTATTTTAAGTGAGATCTAGTGAAATGCATGCTACAGAAATGAAAATGACTAATATATACAAGTTAAGACACCAAACAGAAGCCTAAATTTTTTTTTTGAGTTTGGGATACTGCTATTTCAAGGGTCAAAAGGGACTGATTCGCCCGAAGGTGGTGAATGAGTCCCAGTATGGACTTTTTTCAAAAAATTTGTCTTATTTTAATGTTTTCAAAATGCTAAGATGAAGACCTAAGTTAAGGATGCAAAATTTTAGAACTTTTCAATGATTAAAGATGCAACAATGCAACCTATTATGCACTTTTTATGAAGGAAAAATTTAATACCTAACATGTAAATGAATCGTGCAAACCCTAATGCAAGCTAGATCCATGATGAAAGACTGCAAAATTAGATAAGAAAGTGTATGAAATGAAATGCAATTTTCAAAGAACAATTGACTGATTATGCTATATTTAACAATATGAGAATGCTACAGAAATGTAATTAACTAATATATGTAGGTTAAGGTACCAATCAAAAGCCTAAAAACAAATTTCTAAGATCTAAAAAATGTTGTTTCAGGTGCCAGAAGGGACTGATTTTCCCAAGGTGGTGAATGAGTCCCAGTATGGACCTTTTTCAAAAATTTCAAAAATCTGTGACTAATTTTTATGAATTATGAGGGCCAATGTGCAGAACTAAATAGGAAATACATAATTTTAGTAAATCAAAATGTATTTAGATACAACAAATGCAACTTAAATGCACTTTTTATGAATGAAAATTTTAAAGTCTAGCATGCAAACTAATGCAAATCCTAATGCAAAATGAATGCAAGGCTAGATCTAAGACACCAAATCAGAAGAGAAAAGTATTCCAAAAGTTTGATCCACCAAAATGTGACATAGATTTTAGGAACCCGAAATGCTTGCTCTCTTCCTAAGATTTTTCACCTAGAAAGAGAGAGATTATGGCTCCTAAAATGCTTATGGACATTCAAATTAGGATGTATGCAATGTTATATGATGTAAATTAACTTAACTAAATGCGATAGATTAATCTAAGTGACTAAAAACAAATGCAAAACTAAGATTTATGCTTTGTTTGAAAACACAGTGTGATATGCAGAAATGAACTACAAATGAATGCAAAACTTAACAGGAATGAATCAAACTGAAAATGTGCACCTGGGATATTGATGAAGGATAGAAAATACATTTGTAAGGCTGCTGATATTGACATTTAAGCATAGTGGGACTCATTCGCCACCCATGGTGTATCAGTCCCAGTTCTAGATGACTATACCAGAGCCCGTTTTAGCCAAAAGGGTACTCAAAAATGTAAAAATTCAAAAATTTACCTTGGGATGGGACTCTTTGGAATTTTTGAAAACTCAAAAATGGATTATGTGGCTTTCGGATTGCTCAATCTACACCTCCAGGTGTCCGGATCTGAAACTGTCAAATTCGGGTCTATAAGTGACTTTTTGTTGATGATTTGACTTGGATGATGAAGAGATGACTTGAGTGATTTTACAACTTGATCTCCATTGATTCCTAAGCCTCCAAGAGTCCTAGATCTATAAAAAATAAGAGAAAAGAGAGATATGTTGAAGGTTAGAGCATGGGGGTTTGCCTTGGTGAAACACCATGTAGGTAATTAAACCAAAATGATGAAATAAAGGAATGAAGCATGCTGAATGGAATTGATTACCTTATCATGATGATTTGATCTTTTTGGTCTGCAACATTACATTAAGATTCCGCCTGTGAATGTCCTTGGAAGCTCAATTGAAGATTTGCAATGAGAAAGCCCTAGTTTGCTTGACTTGTGATAGAAGATAATTGAAGAATGGATGCTTGGATTGATGAGAGAGATGGATAGATGAGATAAGATGTGTAAAATGAGGATAAAAACACTTATTTATAGTCAATTGTTCCCTAGTACCTGATTATACTACATCACAAGCCGACATGAAGAAAAGTTGAACTTAAAACCTTATTTTTCTCGCTCAAACCCCGAAAATGACTCAAAATGGAACTCATTCACCAAGCGTGGCAAATGGGTCCCACCTAGATGGGACTAATTCTCCACTTATGGTGTATGAGTCCCACAGGGGTCATTTTTTCCAGCTAGAATGCTGAGAAGTAAGAAAATTAGGCTTATATTATGACTATGTCAAGTATTTGATCAAATTATGCCTAAGGATGCAAAATATGGGTCAATTAAGACCTATTAGTGATGATGTAAATGTTTAATAGGGATTGGGACACACAAATAAATGTGAAAGTGTGATTAAATACACTTTACATCACTAAAATTAGGTCCACAGCCTAGAAGGGCACAAAAACCAATGTGAATGTGTAATTCACACTACAACACTAGTTTTTCATTAAGTTCACATTAAGAACCTTCTAGATTGATGTAATAATTTTATTAAACACATTTTATAATGTTGAATTAGGGAGAAATGAGTTAATTAAGTCTAGAAAAGCATGAAAATCCTTTACAAGACTTTACAACACCTTTACAAGACATCATTAAAAGCATGTTGTTTGATTTGCAAGGGTCCAAGACCTAGTGTGGATGCATAAAATGCTTCACAACACTAGATTAAGACCTCATTAAGTCCAATTAATCATGAATTCATCCCATGTCAAGCAAAGGGGACAATTATTCAACAGCACATTTAGCCCCCACTTTAGTGAGAGGAACTTGCTTCTTCACACTAAAGTAGCCATTCAAGAGAGATCCACATATATGTCAAGCCCCCAAGATACAAAATCATACAAAGGAAAGGAAGAAAGAGGAATAAGATGGAAAAGATGTAATCACACTGGGGCCACGAAACTTCAGGTCATCCGTGGGGTGAGAAGGCCCAAAACATTAAAAAAAAAAAAAGGAAAACAGTAACATACACTAGTTGGCATGTACTCACAAAAAGAAAAGTGGCTATGGGGAAAATTCATGCTGCTAGTTGGGCTTCCCACTCAACCATATTAAAGTTACACCTCCTAATAACTTTAACAAGGGACCACAAGGGAAAATGATATTGTTTCGAGCTCTATGAGGTAAGAAAAAATTTGTATGCTTGACACTCATAGACAATGCTAATGCAGAAAAGTGTAAGGATTGTTCAAAGGGATTTTTCTTAATTCATGCAATGTCTCATATTAAGGAATAGCATGCCCAATGTCTCCAAGAGAGGATAAGTGCAAACAAACTCATCTTGTTTCCAAGAGAGGGAAAATTGCAAGATCTCATCTTGGGGAACATTGTACCTAATGCTTCCAAGAGAGGGAATCACAAGAAAATCACACAATGAAATGTGAGTGGTGATGTATGCCCCCACTTTAAAGAAGTTGCGAGCACCCGTACTGTGGTCAATTTCTTTAAAGTTGACGAAGAGAAGAAAGAAGACACGAGAGCTTATGTGGAAAGCCCTATGCCAAGTCATATGTTTCTGAAAAGCTATGTCGTAGGAGAGATAAGTATGTCAAATGCGAGCCAACCCTAAGACATGTTGTTCACATCTCAAGCTTGCTCTTTCTATGTTCATGAAGAGTTAATGACAAGTTAAAGAAGGCAACAACAAGTGACATACGAGGAAAAGGCTTGTTAATCCTTTGTGCCCACTGAGTGCAAGGCAAGGGTGAGCTGAAGGGATTGGTGTGATGTATGCTAGAGTGAAAATAAAGAGAAATTAGAGGAATTAGATGCCCCCACATCGGGAATCATACCAAACTCCTGAAAATGTTGGATTTTATGACTCAAAGCATGACATTCATTAGTGGAGTTACCGTGAACTTGATGATATTTACAAAAGAAAGTCTTATCATAACATTTCTTTCAAGTTCTAGGAGGGAGGGTGATCAAATGATTTTGGAGGAGTATCGATAAGATTCCCTCTTGATCAATGGTAGAAGGTGGTCTTGTGGTGTGTTTTAAAGATACATCTTGCTTAGCAGTAAATGTAATACTTTTACAAATATCACTAGATTGCGAGATTTTATCCTTCTTATTAGAGGACGATACAAAATCTAACGAATTCAAATCATGAAAATTTAGGAAGATGACATTGACATTAGGTGAAATTGTAGTCATGTGGTGCATATTGGATGAAGGATGATGTTCAAGACCACAAGTTGTGAAAGATGAGTTAGGAGTGTGTTGTGTGAGATTGTTGATGTTGAGTGAAGGCTTGTTGATCTTGATCAAATGACAATAACCAAGACCATGAGTTGTGGATACCTTTCTCTCGAGCACCACAACTTTTTCCATTATACGCAAGTTGTTTCATGAAGTCATACCCTTTTCCATAAAGCTTTTGGAGTATTTTAGAATCGGGTGGATGTTCGTTGTTGTGTTCGTCAGGAATTGTTGTGGAGTGTGTGTTGTTGTCTAAAGTGGTTGAGGCGGATGCTTTTATAAAGTTATCTGGTGTTTACATTGTCATGATTGGTTATTGTGGTTTCTCATCTTTCTTCTATGTAAGTATGTGTTCAACCATAAACGAGGGTGTGAAGTCTAAGGATCCCCAATCATCACCAAAGAATTTAGATGGAAATTTGTATCATTGTGTTCAATTTCAAGAGGATCTATGTTGGATGTTGGAATCAATGTTGTGAGAGGAATTGTAGCTCCGTTTTCAAGATACAAGAAACATTCAGGCTCGAGATCATCTTCAATTTGATAAATTTTATTATTATAGACATATTTCATTTTACGATGGAGGGTTGAAGGCACTACATTCATCTCATGAATCCATGGTTTTCCCAAAAGAAGGTTGTATGAAAGCTCATAAGGCATAACATGAATAGGAGTTTGCAAAGTAACCACTCCAATCGTAATAGGAAAAGTGATTACACCAAGCGGTTGCTTTGTTGTATTATCAAATCCTCGAATAGAGACAGAATCAGGTATGATTTGTGATCTATCGACTTCTAAGTGATCAAGGAGACTCACACCACATACATTAAGAGTGGAACCATTGTCTATAAGAGTTCTCTTTATCCCTGTTGTTTTGTATTGAGCAATGGTCATGAAAGCCTCACTTTGTTTTCGTAATTCCAAAGGAGGGAGCTCATGTTGATGAAAAGTAATATCGAGACTATGTTTTTGATCAAGAGTTGCCACATCATTTGGAGTGGTTCCAGAAGGGATTTTTATTTTTTGTAAAGAGTTTTGAAGAGTGGTGGTATAACTTGGTGATGTTTGAAGTAAATCCCAAAGGGAAATTTTTGCAGGAGTATTCTTTAATTGTTCAACAAGATCATACTCCTTTGTTGGTGGAAGGTAACGAGGAGCACTAGGTGAATTAGGTAAAGGTAACGATGGTGGAATTATTTGTGGTGATTGTGGGTTATGTCGAGTGTTATATGTATGAGCAATAGTATCATCACTAGATTGTTGTGATAAATTGGTGTTAGGTTGATTAGAAGGATAAAAGTGGATGTGAGGGTGGGTAGAGAACAAGTTTAGGTTTGTTGGAAGGATGAAGCAGATTTGAAGGTGGGTAAAGGGTAAGTTTAGGCTTATTGGAAGGATGAAGCAGATGTGAAGGTGGGTAAATGGTAAGTTTAGGTTTAATGTAGTGAGATTGAATATTATTAACATCCCGTAACAAGTGAGAGTCTTCATTGTCTTCAAAGGGCATGTTATCTTTGTCGTGTGTCATAATATCTTCCCTAAAAGGAGAGTTCATAGGAGAACAACAAACCTCATGTTCGTGACAATTAAGATTTGGTTCTTCCAACATAAAGTCATCAAAACTAAGGGAGTTATTAATGGTTGAATTATGTTTTTCTAGAAGATTCTTATGATGTTCATGGATTGGATCGTGTAACACCATAATATCATCTTCACTAATGAGAGAGATATTAGGAGAGGGGAAAAGTTAATTGTTGTCCAAAATATCATTGTCTTGGTTCAAAGTATCTACCATACTAGGAGAGCTTTGAAAAAGGTGACCATCAAGAGTTGTATCACATGTCAAAGCTTCATCAAAAATAAGGGAGTCATGAAGGGGAGGACAACTAATATTTGCATGTGTGTCAATGATTGGAGCTTCTTGTTCAAGTAGAGCCTTCCAATTGTTGGGAACATTATGAAGGAGAGAAATAATGTTATACCTCTCAATCGTTGGGTTTCTTGATACCAACATATTCTCCTCACAAATGTGTTGGTCAAAATCATTCATGAAATTATTGTGAAAAATAGAGGAAGTGTATGGAGGTGAATAGAGATGAGGTAAGGTGGTATGCAGGAATGTGGCTATGTTTTCATTTTTTTTGTTACTAACATCATCCAAAGGGGAATAAGGAGATGGACAATCAAGACTCACAATGCTTGTAACTTCTTTCACCAAGATACCTTTGTCACTGATAGGAGAGGTACATTAGGAGAAGAACTTCAGTATGGGTGTTATTATTGTCTACACTTCCATTCACACCAATGGGTAATGTAATGTTTTTGTCTACACAATGTTTCTCATAATTGTCATCAAACTCATAAGGGGGAGTGTTATGCTTTTAAAATCCATGTTTAAGCAAATCAAAGGCACACTTAAAAAACATGTTATGCAAAGAATAAATGAAGTGCAATATAATGAAATGCAATTTTCTAATATGAAATAAGGGAATTGTTGTCTCTAAAAATTGCACCCTAAGCAAAGTTATGAAAACTGAGCTTTCTGGAGAAACATGGGATCATTTCAAGGCTGTGGGTCACCTAAATTTGAAATGAACCTCTAGAGAAGGCCGGCTTCCTTTGGTGTCACCTAACTACTGATCTTAGAAGGAAAAGGGAGAAGGATAATGCATAAAAATGAAAATTAAATCCTATGGTGATGCACCAAAATGACAGGAACAATGAGATACTTTGATTACACTTGAATATTGATGATGAACATAAGATTACACATAAAATATGTATAAGCTATGCATTAATATGTCACAACAGGTTTGATTCACACACTTTTTCCAAAGAGGAAAATAATTTTCACAGACTAGAATCCATATGTGACTATCTAAACACAGTTTGTGATTTGTATAATGATGCTTTTGCAAAGGAAGGCAAGAAAACACAAGATAAAGACATGAAGGAATAAAAGAAATTCACAAAATAACTTGATTATGAACCTGAAATGCACAACACTTTGCAAGAACAAGATGGAATCCGAACATCAATAGTCACCAATGCAAACTTTATATATCATGCTCCAAAATGAGTTACAGAATTCTGCTAATCCGAGAGAGGACTGTAGAAGTCACAGACTTTAGAAAAGCATAAGGAGAAATCCTTTACAAAGAGGCAAAAATGCCTCATATACAAAAGTAAAGTCGGCCCCTCAGGGCTTTACAAAAATATCTCCCTTAGAAAGATCTACCTTTAGATCTTTTCATGTAGTTAATGCTGTGTTCGATTGCATCAATGTTGTCTATGTCGGTGTGAAAGATCGCCCTTAGGAGAAGTCTTCGGATCTTTCTGCAACCATAGCATTTACTTCTGGCCCCCCCGTGTCCACCTTCAAACCTCCTTGTCGAGCTGCTTTGAATGCTCCTGAGGCTCCTATCATTAATGTCTATCCGCCTTTGCTAGTTGATATCGCAGCTGTCCCTGTGGTCTCCGCCCTTCTGTTTACCGATGAAACCTTCTGGATATCAAACTAATTCATCTCTTTATCTCAGAGCAGATCCACATTGCTTTCATTTTGTTGATCTTTCTAACAGGGGTCAAACTGCTATGGCTCTCCAATAGCTTCCTCCGATTGGTTGAACTCGAGCCACGTAGACTTTCAGACGGTCAGAGGTCCTCCAGATAGAATCACATGTCGGTGAGACACTAGACGTGTCTCCCCAATGCGATTATTCCCTTATAGTAGCATCGGCATAGAATACAACCGTCACTGAGAGTTCTCATTGAACCACAAAAGTTATATCGACATTGCCTTTGTCATCGCCCAGAACATCGGCAAGACAAAACGCTTTCGGCAAGATGCTACAGTGAGCCCTTCAGGAGTCATACCGACATCCCTTTCTATCTTTTAGTCATCCGCATTCGGCAAGAGCTCCTTCAGTCGGCAGGAGGTCATACTGCTCTTTGTGAGTTATATCGATGTGCTCCTCCATCGGCAGGACATCCATGTGTCAGTGAGAGCTGATGTCGAAGGCAATATACTATCGGCGAGCCCATTTCATGGTCGGGGAGACCTTCGCCTATCAGCAGGACCCTTTACCGATGTCAAACTCTGTCGACGAGCTCACTTTCCTTCGCTGAGAGCTCACCTCATTTCAGGGAGACATCCCTCCTTCGACAAGACCTTTCACCGAGTGCATTCCGGTCTCCCTGAGCTCTGATCATATTTTGATGAGACTCCCACGGGTCGGCAAGAGATCTCACCAAGCTCAAAACGCTATGTCGATCTTCATGAGTTGCGCCGCTGCCCAAAATTGTCATCGAGACCACCTTTGGTTGGTGAGACATTACACCGACCGAGCCTTCGGTCAACGAATGCAACCTCCTTCGACGAGACTTCACCCTGTCGGCCAGAGGTTATATCAATGTTATTCTCTCTTGGTGAGACCTTTTGTCATCGACAAGACTCTTGCCGAAGGAGAAAAACATATCGAGACCCCTCCATTATCGATAGGACCTCACTTTCACCGAGACATCACAGTGACTCTACCTTCCTTTCCCCCGAGCTCGCATCTTTTGGCTAGACTTCGCTTGATCAACAGGACCTTATGCCGAAGGAAAAATCCTTCGGCGAGCTCGCTTCATTTCAGGGAGACCCCGCTTGGTCGCCAGGACGTTACAGCGAGATCCTTCTTGTCTCCTCGTTGACATCTCTTTTCACCAAGACCACTCATTTGTCACTGGGACTTCATAGCGAACTCCTCCTATCTGCCCGAGCTCACTTCATTTCGCCGAGACCCCTTCTTGGTCAGCAAGACCTTATGGCGAAGGAAAAACCTTATGCTGATGGCGAAACCCCCTTCGGCGAGACTCTACATGATCGTCGAGACCTCTTGCCGAAAGCAAACCGTCTCCCCTAGCGCCAACTTGGTGAATAACTGTCAGTGTGACTCTCGCCGGTCGGGAAGACCTCACAGCAGGTGACAAGACCTTATGCCGAGAGCTCCCCGATTAACGACTGTTGACATGACCCTTTACAAGCGGAGAGATACATGAAGACTCTTGGCGACCCGAAAGTCTTGGCGATTGGTTTATTCAACCAAATAGAACGCACTGCTAGTCAGCAAGACAACAGGAGGGTCTTGTCGACTTTCTTCTCTAATGGATTTTGTGCCAGAACGGATCAAGGAATGCTTTCCAATGGACCTCCCTATGAAATAGCATCGGATGCGTGATATAACCCCTAATGCAAATGTCCCATTTGGCCTTCTTGAACATCTGAAACACAATTTGTCCCGCCCGATTGAGCCCATAGGTGAAAATTGGGTAAAATTTCTGGCGACCTTTGCTGGATGTTTGCCTGCTAAACACAGAAACCAGTAGCCTGGCCTATCCATTGGGCATGGAGTTGTTGGGAAAACTAAGGAACGGACTTGGAGCAACTTTGTACATGACCATAACACATTGTGACTCACTAGAACACTTGGAAACTTATGGAAACAAGAAAAAACTGTTGAATGGAAACTATTTATTTGTGTTGGAACAACACTTAGGGAATTGAAACAGCAACTAAACCTACTCTATACTAACCAGTAAGAAACTGGTCAAACAAAACCATTCACAGGATGGTTGAAATAGCTACCCTTTCTCCTCAATATGCAATGACTCTCAAGCTTAATGGCAGCTGAATAAAAATGGGACACAGGAAGATATTTAACAAGAAGATGCATTGCCCCTTGAAAGAGGTGAATAAATTCACTTACCTCACCAAACAGACCATACGTATTGTCAACCAAAGGAGGACAAATGAGCTGAACATACTCTTGTTTGGATGTCAGTGAATCTTGGATATCTTCATTTATTGTACCTTCATGTGTAGGTACAGGATTGGTACTTGGTGTTGTATTGGACTCCATCTGAGCTAGGTATCTGATTGGACAGCCTCTGGTAAGGGTAAAGCTTGAACTCTCCTTGCTGATCTCTTGCTCGTGGGCGGCCTCTTCATCACCTTACTGGCTGGAAAGGTATAACCCCTGTGGCTGACTTGATGGAAGAGTAGTAGCCTCCTTACTATGCTCATGCTTTCCAAAATGAACACTCATTCCTTCAATGGAGAAAAATGAGATGGCTTCCCCCAACACACTTTCAATCAATACATCAGCCTCTAGCTCCTCTATACACCAAAATGGAAGCTGCTTATAACGTTCATCATTACTCAAAGAAAGACATTCCAAATCATTATTTTCTTCTTCAATGAAAGAAGGTAAAGGTTCAAATAATGAAGTGGCCTCAATGGGAGAAGAAAAAGGTTTAACTGGTTCAGTAGTCTCAAATTCCTCTACACAACAAGCAGGAAGCTCCTTCAACCAATCATGATCTTGTAAAACAGGATTATGAGGCCCCTCCTGTTGTTTCAGCAACTCTGCAAGCTATTGCTTCAAATCATCATGACTATCAACTTCTTCTGGTTCTTTGCCATCCAATGTTGAACAAAATTGTTCAATAATAACTGTACATGCTTCTTCATAAAGCTCAACATTGGCTCTCTCATTCATAACATGCTCAGAGAAATCAAAATCCATACCTTGAAGAACAGTATCCAGTTCAGCTTTAGGCTTTTCTTCCAAGTCTAATGCTCCATTATCTTGCTGACTATCATCAATCGACAACCGCCCAAATGGCTTGATGTCTTCTAGCTATTCTGAAACAGCCACCTCGCAAGTGCTTTCCACTTGAGGAAGATCCTTAGTCAGCTTTGAGCTTTAAGAAGAAGCAATCTGCTTGAAGCTTGGAACTGAAAACACGTGCTCCTCCAACTTAGTGATTTCATCGTAGCTGTCCATGCTAGATTCAACCTATCTGAAACTTGGAATTTTGAAGTTACGAACCTCTTCATGAACAGGATGATGTGGAATATAAGGAGCTACTTGGACCTCATGCCTCTGTGTTTGAGCAAGAAAAAGCTTCATTTGCTCCTTTTTCGTAGCTAACTCTCTTTCGGGCCTATTCTCAAACTGTCCCCTTTCTGTTTCCAATTCTTGCCCATGAAGGTAGGCCTAATAGGCCATCTCTTATTGTTGTTGATCGTACTCCTGCTGCCTCCTAAACTCTTCCATCTCCCTTGTGATATCAGCACTTAATCTGCTTCAAACCAATTGATATTCTCTCGGAGTCGCCAGGTATGTAAAGAAAATGCCTCCTAAAGGTTGAAACTACTGTTGCACACACCAAACAGCAACAATAAAATGCATAAACATGAACTAAGAAGCAGTTCACTGTCCCACCACGCGTGCCAGAACTGTTGTCTCTAAAAATTGCACCCTAAGCAAAGTTATGAAAACTGAGCTTTTTGGAGAAACATGGGATCATTTCAAGGCTGTGGGTCACCTAAAGTTGAAATGAACCTTCGGAGAAGGCCGACTTCCTTTGGTGTCACCTAACTACTGATCTTAGAAGGAAAAGGGAGAAGGATAATGCATAAAAATGAAAATTAAATCCTATGGTGATGCACCAAAATGACAGGAACAATGAGATACTTTGATTACACTTGAATACTGATGATGAACATAAGATTACACATCAAATCTGTATAAGCTATGCATTAATATGTCACAATAGGTTTGATTCACACACTTTTTCCAAAGAGGAAAACAATTTTCACAGACTAGAATCCATATGTGATTATGTAAACACAGTTTGTGATTTGTATAATGATGCTTTTGCAAAGGAAGGAATGAAAACACAAGATAAAGTCATGAAGGAATAAAAGAAATTCACAAAATAACTCGATTATGAACCTGAAATGCACAACACTTTGCAAGAACAAGATGGAATCCGAACATCAATAGTCACCAATGCAAACTTTATATATCATGCTCCAAAATGAGTTACAAAATTTTGCTAATCCGAGAGAGGACTGTAGAAGTCACAGACTTCAAAAAAGCATAAGGAGAACTCCTTTACAAAGAGGCAAAAATGCCTCATATACAAAAGTAAAGTTGGCCCCTCAGGGCTTTACAAAAATATCTCCCTTAGAAAGATCTACCTTTAGATCTTTTCATGTAGTTAATGCTATGTTCGATTGCATCCCTACTGTCTATGTCGGTGTGAAAGATCACCCTTAGGAGAAGTCTTCAGATCTTTCTGCAACCATAGCATTTACTTTTGGCCCCCCATGTCCACCTTCGAACCTCCATGCCGAGCTGCTTTGAATGCTCTTGAGGCTCCTATCATTAATGTCTATCCGCCTTTGCCAGTTGATATCCCAGCTGTCCCTGTGGTCTCCACCCTTCTGTTTACCGATGACACCTTCTGGATATCAAACTGATTCATCTCTTTATCTCAGAGTAGATCCACATTGCTTTCATTCTGTTGATCTTTCTGACAGGGGTCAAACTGCTATGGCTCTCCTATAGCTTCCTCTGATTGGTTGAACTCGAGCCATGTAGACTTTCAGATGGTCAGAGGTCCTCCAGACAGAATCGCATGTCGATGAGACACTAGATGTATCTCCTTGATGTGATTATGCCCTTACAGTAGCATCGGCATAGAATACAACCGTCACTAAGAGTTCTCATCAAACCACAAAAGTTATATCGACATCGCCTTTGTCATTGCCCAGAACATCGGCAAGACAAAACGCTTTCGGCAAGATGCTACAACAAGCCCTTCAGAAGTCATACCGACATCCCTTTCTATTTCTTAGTCATCCAAATTCGGCAAGAGCTCCTTCAGTCGGCAGGAGATCATACCGCTCTTTGTGAGTTATATCGCTGTGCTCCTCCATCGCAGGACATCCATGTGTCGGTGAGAGCTGATGCCGAAGGCAATATACTATCGACGAGCCCATTTCATGGTAGGGGAGACCTTCGCCTATAGGCAGGACCCTTTACCGATGTCAAACTCTGTCGGTGAGCTCACTTTCCTTCACTGAGAGCTCACCTCATTTTGGGGAGACATCCCTCCTTCGACGAGACCTTTCACTGAGCGCATTCCGATCTCCCCGAGATTTGATCATATTTTGATGACTCCCACGGGTCGGCAAGAGATCTCGCCAAGCTCAAAACACTATGTCGATCTTCATGAGTTGCGCCACTGCCCAAAATTGTCGCCGAGACCACCTTTGGTCGGTGAGACATTACACCGACCGAGCCTTCGGTCAACGAATGCAACATCCTTTGACGAGACTTCACCCTATCAGCCAGAGGTTATATCGATGTTATTCTCTCTCGACAAGACCTTTTGTCGTCGGCGAGACTCTTGCCAAAGGAGAAACACATATCGAGACCCCTCCATTATCGGCAGGACCTCATAATTTTGCCAAGACATCACGACGACTCTACCTTCCTTTCCCCCGATCTCGCAGCTTTCGGTCAGACTTCGTTTGATTGACAAGACCTTATGCCGAAGACAAAATCCTTCAGCGAGCTCGCTTCATTTTGGGGAGACCTCGCTTGGTCACCAGGACATTACAACGAGGTCCTTCTTGTCTCCCCGTTGACATTTCTTTTCGCCGAGACCACTCATTTGTCGCGAGGACTTCATAGCGAACTCCTCTTGTCTGCCCGAGCTCACAGTACTTCATTTCACCGAGACCCCTTCTTGGTCTGCGAGACCTTATGGCGAAGGAAAAACCTTATGCCGACGGTGAAACCCCCTTTGGCAAGACTCTACATGATCGTCGAGACCTCCTGCCAAGAGCAAACCGTCTCCCCTAGCACCAACTTGGTGAATAACTGTCCATGTGACTCCTGCCGGTTGGGAAGACCTCATAGTGGGTGACAAGACCTTATGCCGAGAGCTCCCCGATTAACAACTATCGGCATGACCCTTTACAAGCGGAGAGATACATGAAGACTCTTGGCGACCCAAAAGTCTTGGCGATTGGTTTATTCAACCAAATAGAATACACTACTAGTCGGCAAGACAACAGGAGGGTCTTGTCGACTTTCTTCTCTAATGGATTTTGTGCCAGAACAGATCGAGGAATGCTTTCCAATGGACCTCCCTATGAAATAGCATCAGATGCATGATATAACCCCTGATGCAAATGTCCCATTTGGCCTTCTTGAACATCTGAAACACAATTTGTCCCGCCAGATTGAGCCCATAGGTGAAAATTGGGTAACAGGAATATTATACTATGCACCAATGAAGAATGAAACAATGCATGAAATGAGCTATTTTAAGTGAGATCTAGTGAAATGCATGCTACAGAAATGCAATTGACTAATATATACAAGTTAAGACACCAAATAGAAGCCTAAAAACAAATTTATGATTTTGGGATACTACTGTTTCAGGGATCAAAAGGGACTGATTCACCCAGAATGGCGAATGAGTCCCAGTATGGAATTTTTTCAAATTTTCAGATATTTTTTACTTATTTTAATGTTTTCAAAATGCTAAGATGAAGACCTAACTTACAGATGCATAATTTTAGAAATTTTCAGTGATTAAAGATGCAACAATGCAACCTATTATGCACTTTTTATGAAGGAAAAATTTAATACCTAACATGTAAATGAATCATGCAAACCCTCATGCAAGCTAGATCCATGATGAAAGACTACAAAATTAGATAAGAAAGTGTATGAAATGAAATGCAATTTTCATAGAACAATTGACTGACTATGCTATATAACAATATGAGAATGCAAATGTGTAATTTAAACTATGCATGAAATGAGCTAATTTATGCTAGTTTTTATAAAATGCATGCTACAGAAATGTAATTATATGATATATGTAGGTTAAGGCACCAATCAAAAGCCTAAAAACCAATTTCTGAGATCTAAAAAATGTTGTTTCAAGTGCTAGAAAGGACTGATTCGCCCAAGGTGGCGAATGAGTCCCAGGATGGAACTTTTTCAAAAATTTCAGAAATCTGTGACTGAATTTTATGAATTTTGAGGGCCAATATGCACAACTAAATGGGAAATGCAGAATTTCAGTAAATCTAAATGTATTTAGATGCAACAAATGCAACTTAAATGCACTTTTTATGAATGCAAATTTTAAAGTCTAGCATGCAAACTAATGCAAATCTTAATGCAAAATGAATGCAAGGCTAGATCTAAGACACCAAATCAGAAGAGAAAATTATTCCAAAAGTTGGGTTCACCAAAATGTAACATAGATTTTAAGAACTCGAAATGCTTGCTCTCTTCCTTAAATTTTTCACCTAGAAAGAGAGAGATTATGGCTCCTAAAATGCTTATGCACATTCAAATTAGGATGTATGCAATGATATATGATGTAAATGAACTTAACTAAATGTGATAGATTAATCTAAGTGACTGAAAACAAATGCAAAACTAAGATTTATTCTTTGTTTGAAAACACAGTGTGATACGCAGAAATGAATGCAAAACTTAAAAAGAATGAATCCAACTGAAAGTGTGCACCTAGGCTATTGATGAAGGCTAGAAAAGACATCTGGAAGGCTGCTAATACTGAAATTTAAGCCTAGTGGGACTCATTCGCCACCCATGGCGAATCAGTCCTAGTTCTGGATGATTGTACCAAAGCCTGTTTTAGCCAAAAGGGTACTCAAAAATGTAAAAATCTAAAAATTTACCTTGGGATGGGACTCATTAGCCACCCATGGCCAATGAGTCCACTTGAATTTTCTAAAAACTCAAAAATGGAATTTGTGTCTTTCGGATTGCTCAATCTACACCTCCAGGTGTTTGGATCTGAAACTACCAAATTCAGGTCTGTAAGTGACTTTTTGTTGATGATTTGAATTGGATGATGAAGAGATGACTTGAGTGACTTGACAACTTGATCTGCAATGATTCATAAGCCTCTAAGAGTCCTAGATCTGCAAACAATAAGAGAAAAAAGAGATATGTTGAAGGTTAGGGCATGGGGGTTTGCCTTGGACAAACCCCATTTAGGTAATTAAACCAAAATGATGAAATAAAGGAATGAAGCATGCTAAATGGAATTGATTACCTTATCATGATGACTTTATCTTGTTGTTCTGCAACATTACGTGAAGATTCAACCCTTGAATGTCCTTGGAAGCTCAATTGAAGATTTGCAATGAGAAAGCCCTAGTTTGCTTGACTTGTGATAGAAGATAAATGAAGAATGGATGCTTGGATTGATGAGAGAGATGGATAGATGAGATAAGATGTGTAAAATGAGGATAAAAAAACTTATTTATAGTCAATTGTGCCTTAGTACCCGATTATACTACATCATAAGCCGACATGAAGAAAATTTGAACTTAAAACCTATTTGTTCCCGCTCAAACCTGAAAATGACTCAAAATGGGACTCATTCACCAAGGGTGGCGAATGGATCCCACCTAGATGGGACTAATTTTCCACTTATGGTGAATGAGTCCCACAGGGGTCATTTTTGCTTGTTGGAATGCCGAGAAGTAAGAAAATTAGGCTTATATGATGACTATGTCAGGTATTTGATCAAATTATACCTCGGGATGCACAATACAGGTCAATTAAGACCTATTAGTGCTGATTTAAATGTTGAATATGGCTTGGGACACATAAATCAATGTGAAAGTGTGATTAAATACACTTTACATAACTAAAATCAGGTTTGCATAACCTAGAAGGGCACAAAAACCAATGTGAATGTGTAATTCACACTACAACACTAGTATGTCATTAAGTTCACATTAAGAACCTTCTAGATTGATGTAATAATGTTATTAAAAAAAAATTATAATGTTGAATTAGGGAGAAATGAGTTAATTAATTCTAGAAAAGCATGGAAGTCTTTTACAAGACTTTACAACACCTTTACAAGACGTCATTAAAAGCATGTTGTTTGATTTGCAAGGGTCCAAGACCTAGTTTGGATGCATAAAATGCTTCACGACACTAGATTAAGACCTCATGAAGTCCAATTAATCATGAATTAATCCCATTTCAAGCAAAGGGTCCAATTTTTGGTAGCACACTACCTTCTAGAGATTCTTTATCCTCAAAGGGTATTGTGATAGAAATACCCATGTTGTTGTCCATCGTTCCATCCTATGACTCATTTTCAATGAATTCAACATCCCTACTAATCACCACTTTCTTGGTGATGGGATTGTACAATCTGTAGGCTTTGGATTCTTCACTATAGCCTATGAAAATGCATTTTTCACCTTTGTCATCAAGTTTCTGCCTTTTCTCTTTTGGCACGAGTGCATATGCCACATCCAAATATTCTCAAATGCTCAACACTCCATTTGTATTTTGTCCATGCTTCTTATGGAATCCTATCACGAATGGCCTTTGTGGGGCACCTATTCAAAATGTAGAGTATTGTTGCTGCAACATCACCCCAATATTCATTAGACAAATCTTTTGCCTTCAACATGCTTGTTGCCATCTCCATGATGGTTTTGTTCTTTCTTTCAGCTACTCCATTTTTTTGTGGAGTATACAGGACTGTGAGTTGTTTTTGAATGCCTTGATGCTTGCAAAAATCCATAAAATATTTCAAGATGTACTCTCTCCCTCTATCTGTTTTAAGGAATTTGATATAGTGACCACTTTGCTTTTCAACCAAGGCCTTAAACTCCTTGAACTTCTCAAATGCTTCTAATTTGTTCTTCAAAAATATACCTAGATTTTTCTACTATAGCCATCTATGAATGTCATGAAATAAACATTTCCACCTAGGATTGGGGTCTTCATGGGACCACACAAATTTGAATGCACTAGCTAATTACTTAAGATGCATGCTTCACACTTTCCATCGGGATCTACAATTGTTGGTAGGCCCCTAACCATATCTTTTTTAGCTAAAATATTTAAACTAGAATAACTTAGATGCCCATACCTCAAATATCAAAGCTTAGATAGGTCTTGGATGACTGTTTTGAAGGTTGACTGTAGTAGGCCTATTGACTGTACATCAAGATTTTTCTTTTGAGGGGAAACATTCGGTTCTTTACCATTTGAACCACTTCCATAACTCTCTTGCTTCCATCCTTTTCATAGATGATGCATTCCCCTTTCTCCATTAGCACTCTATAACCATTTTGGACCATCTGTCCAATGCTCAAGAGATTATGTTTCATTCCTGGGGCATAAAAGACATCATGGATTTTTCTTTCTTCACCATGCTTGGTTTGTAGGCACACTATGCCCTTGCCCATAACTAGAACCTTCTCATTGTTCCCCATTTTGATTAAATTAGACTTAATGTTGTTGTCTATGGAGGCAAATAAATTTCTATTACCACTCATGTGGTTGCTACAGCCGTTGTCCAAATACCAAACTTCAGTGCTACCTTGTTTTGCAAGATTGCATGCAATAAACACTTGTGATTGTTTTTCATTTTAGTCTTGTTCTCATTTGCCACATTTGCATTTTGACTCCCTTGGTCATGTTGTTTCTTCCTACATTCACTTGCATAGTGACCATACTTGTGACAGTAGTAACACTACACATTACTCTTATCATTCCTCTTATTTGAGTTGTTATTCCTCTTTGTGTTTTGGAAGTCTGATTGGGAGGTGTTGGCCTCCTCTTGACTGTTTGATCCTCCTCTTTCAGAGTTGCTTCTACCTCTGCCCCTTTCACATCTTCCTCTGCCATTTATTCCTCTTCCCCTACCTCTCACATTGGCTTGAGCTTTGAAAGTTTGCTCCTAGGAAGAATTTGAAAACCTATTTAGGTGTTGCTCATGGGTTTGAAGTGAAACCATTAACTCATCAACTATCATTTTTGAGAGGTCCTTTTCCTCTTCAATGGCAATCACTATTGGGTCAAACTTTGTGGGTAAACTTATGAGGATTTTATCCACAATCCTTTGCTCTTCTATTGATTCTCCATTTATCCTCAACTAGTTAACCAAGGTGGAAACCCTTGTATGAAAATATGAAATGGACTCAATGTCCTTCATCTGTAAGGTCTCAAACTCTCTCCTTAGTAGTTGGAGTTTCACTAGCCTCACCTTGTCAATACCCTTGTAACTATTTTGAAGTATTTCCCATGCTTCTTTTGCATAACTAGTTGCTACTATTTGGGGAAAAATAGCCTCTATCAAGGCTGCCTCAATCAAATTGAGGGCTTTAGCATCATTCTTTCTTGTCTCCTTCAATTAATTCTTTTGAGCATTGCTCAATGTTGTAAATACATTTGGTTCAGTCACATTTGTGAACCCATTTGTGAACCCATTTGCTACTAACTCCCATAAGTCATTTGCAATTATGATATTTTTCATTTTCTCTGCCCAGACGTCATAATTTTTACCATCAAACATAGGTGGCTACTGCCAACTCCTATTGTCTCCTCCAGCCATTTTGCTAAATAGGTGAAAACTACAAATATCTAGAAAAAATCTAAAGCTTTTCTTCACTATCCAAAAGACTAGGGTTCTATCACTGCACACCCAAAAACACTAGAGCTCTAATAGACATGGCTTTGATACCATTCTATTGGGAAAAGAACCCAACTGAAGTGGGAAAAAATGAAAACACATATACAACAAAGAGCAGAGGAGACAACAAGAACAAGGAGGTGGAGTATATTTTCTATTTCATTCATTCACAAACAAATTACATTCAAAATTATTACATACAAAACTCAGAGCTATGGCTCTATATTCCCTTCATACAAAAACTGTGCATATTTCGGTGCACTTGGAGCTTTCAGTGAGCTGTTGCGTGTTGGTGATATTCCGAAGCACTGGAGTGCTGCTATCTGTCAAAGTCTTTTGTTGTTGCAGGTTCTCTTAAGCATTCCCTTCTTGTTGTCCTATGTTCTACTTTCTTCTACAATCAAAAAACATTCCCATATTTTGTCTCTGTTGCCTTTCCAAAAATTGCCACTCGAAATTCAAACTCAACTACCAGAATTAAATTCATTATCAGAAACACATTAATTAGGACAGCAAATATCTGACAAGGCAAATGGGGGGAACAATCCAAAACGAATCTCTTCTCACTGTGCATTTAATGTATTTACCCGTTGCTGCTCAAGATTACAAATTCTAACAAGAAGAAGCACCTGTTTTCGTCTTTGAAATTATTGAGCACCTCTGAGGTTTTATCGATGTCAGTATTATAAAAACAACATAGTTTAATAATAATAAACTACGTCAATTTCTTTTTCAGAGGAAAAATTCCACCTGGGGAGACATTGTATCCATGGATCCTAAGGGTTCGGAGGCCCAGTGTTGTAGTATTGAGATCTGCAAAATAGCTATCTCTACCCCATCCAATACCCTTTTCACTCCAATATCTACCCCATAATTATCATCAATAAAAATATTGTTTGGGTCAAACCAATATGACTATAGCAATACCATTAGCAGCACATACTTACCCATAAACATAGTCAATAGCTACTTTGATTTCTTCTTCGAAATGTCGACCTATTCCAAGACCCTCGATATTGTCACCCAGGGAAAGGCATTCAAGCAAATCGATTGGATACAAGCATGGTACTGTTTCACAATATTACATGTAATCACTAATACGTTTAATAGCAAAGACTGATATGAAACTCAATGTTAAGGAAATGTATCATAACGCACCCACTGAATTTGTCCACCGGGTTATTCAAAAAGCTAAAGCATCTCTCATCGCCGGTATTAAAATGTACGCAGGCAGTGGAAGCAGGCGAGCCAAGAAAAGATCCATCTTTACTCTGGAACATCATTATCTTTTTCCAGTCGATAATTTTCTTTTTCCAAACACTACTGAAATATTTCTCTAAATTTTCGGTAGCTAGGAATGGCTCATTCATGTAGACACATTTTTTTTGATCCATCTATAATAATCTATCTTAGTTTCCCTCAACTTTGAATGATTTAATCATGTCAACAATAAATGTGTTCTTGCATAATTCCTCTTTTCACTCAATATAAAGGTATATAGATCCATAATTTTCTTTCTACACCTTGTGGGACCAAACCAATGGTGTTAGAATATAAATGTAGGTGGACGAATTCTAGCATATGCCTTGTTTCATTGCTAAATCCTCTTGTTTCTTTTGAGCTACAACGATCTACCAAAGTCTCTTAGGGGCGATAAATAAAAAATATACCAAACTTTGATGTTGCATTTCTCATAAGCTATGAAAAAATTTCATTTACACATATATGTGGATTTTGGATCCAACTACAATAACATCTCTTAGTTTCCCTTAAATCCAAATGGTTTGACCATGCTAATAACAAATGTATTAACAATAAATCTATTATAATAGAATGCCTCTTTTTTCTTACTGTATGGATGCTAGGAGCTATAGTTCTCTTTGTATACATCATGAAACTGAATTGAGGGTGTGAACATGTTAGGGTGGGTGGAGGAATGTAAGTGTACTCCTTTCATCCTAAAAGCCCCTTGGTCCTTTTAAGATCTACAACAATCCAACAAAGTCTCTAAAGATACATACAATTTAAAATGTGCCAAAAATTGATAGAGGAATTATCAAAATCTATGGTAGATATAAATGTTCTATTTATTTCTATAGGTGAATTTAAATTTTAACTCATAACCTATCTTAGTTTCCCTCAATTTTTAATTGTTTGATTGTGCTAATAATAAATGCATTATTATACAATACCTTTAATTACTTAGTGCAAGTGTGCCAAGTGCCATGACCAAAGGTATAAATGATCAAATGTTAAATTCCACTAATTTTACACCAATAAAAGTACTTATAACTCCATTTAAAATATTCATGATAATAAAAATAATGATTTTATGAGATTTGAAACTATGACCTCTAACTTTAAATTGATTCCAAAACCTTCAACAGCTAAATTTATGATGCATTGTTTCTTACATGCAATATCTTTAGAATGTGTAAAAAATTTAAATGAACTTGAATCTATAGGGTTGCATTAAAAAACACTCTTACCAATCAGATAATAAGTATTTCTTTAGAATTATTTTTGCAATAGTATACTAAATAAATACCTCCTACAACTTTATAATGCACCTTGCTTTGATAAACTTAGAAAACATAATAAATTTTTCATTAGGTGGGCATCTTTAATTGATAAAATGCTAAATCTAGTAAAAATTTCTTATATAATAATAAGCATTTACTCTAGACTTATTGGAAATGAATCTATACCTTTTATAGTTTGGTTATATCCCAACCAAAAAAAATAGGTTAATAATAAAAAGTATTAGTGCTCCACAATATTATAATTTTGCAGCCACTTTGGATGCATTTACCTTTGTTGTTCTTATGATGTCCGAAAATTCATTGTGCCACACATTCAAGCAAGCCTATAGCTAGGTTATGTTTCCCACCAACCAAATGATGCATTGTAAAGTTCAACAAAAATGTACCTCTAGAGAAATCATGATCCTATGAATGTAGCAACTTAAAAAAGGAGGGAGGCCCATAACAAGGGGTCAAATTTCATTGGTTCTTCTAACACCAAATGCTTTCCCAAAAACCACAAATCAATGGCAGCTTTATTCCAAAAAAAATGACATGTATTTCTTCAATAATGATGGGATATGCCTATGTACTAGAATGACTGACTTGTAGCTAAGGGCACAAATTAAAAAATAGGAAACCCTTGACAACCACCTCAAGCACTATACCTCTCATAAAATCACCTCAAGAATATGCCTCAACCATAAAAATAAATAAAAAATAGAAGTATTTGATGCACAAAGAAATTTCAAACACTTTTTATAGCTCTACAAAATTACATCTTTCTAGGTGCTCTTCAAAATATTATTTGGTGCTTTGATATCATATTGTAAAATTTAAGAGCAACTACAATTCTATAGAAATAAATAAAATGATAATAATTTTTAAAACTACCTAACATAAAAAAATAAAATTAGAGGGGTACATGCTAAACACTATATTATATTTTATTGATAAAAATAGGAACGTTTTTATTTGTGCTCAACATTTCACTCCCTTAAACTTAACTATTTTTTAAAATCTTTCATAATTTAGAAAATAGATTCAAATAACTATAAGTCTTGTTTTTATTATATCTTTTTTTTTTTAGTACATGCATTTCAAATTACCTTTTCAAATGTAGGCTTAATTTCTTTCAAGTAAAAAATGTCAACTTTTGACCTCCTTTTTGTCCCCCATTTCTATGCATTTCCCCTTCTATCATATTTCTTCATGAAATTAACGTCAATAAATTATTGTTATTTTTAAATATGAGCTTTGAACTTAGAACCTTTATTATGAAAAAATAAAATATGCATGTGATGTTTGAAATATATATATTTTAAAATATTTAGTTTTAAAAAAATTAATAAGTATGCTCTCATTTTGGATGTATATTTTTCACTTGTGTAACAAATCTAATAAAAATATTATAAATTTTATTTGAATTTTATTATTTAAATATAAATAAATTATTTAATATTAAATGGCATGATTTATTATGTTTATTATTTAATATTAATAGTTAGATGTGCCAATGACTATCAATTTTTTTAAAAAAATTAAGAGTTTTCTTTTCATATGATGCCTCTCAACATAACAAATCTAAAATGCTGAGAATCTCACTTTCACCTACTCTACTTTACACAACTTCAAACTATCTTCTTTTAGATAACCAAACAATTAAAAAATAGATTTTCCACCTTTTACAGCTCTTATAGAAACTTTAATCAACCAAAAAAATATATATACATGGTACACTAAATTCAAAACCTTTAATGAAAGCTTTCCCTCCATCCACCCAACCAGCAGGTAGTTACAAAATAACAATAATTTATTACAATACACAGTAACACATAATTGTATAGGTTATACATTTAACATAAACACAACATACTTTGGATCAAACAATGATCACAAAAGCTAACAGTTGCATAACCTAGCTGTATGAAAGACCATGATGATGAGTAGATTCTCTAGGTTGCACAATTTTATCAATTATTTAAAGGAAAAATAAATCACCATTTCTTAATTCCCCTTATAATTGTCATGGATTGAGAGGCAGGAAATTTAATACGTTTATCACCATAGCTTTACAGGGTCGATGAGGGTTTTCCTTATATATTCTCTAGTCTCCCCTGAGGAATTACCATAGCCGTCTATGTACTTGTAGAGCAGCATAACACATTGCCTCATGTTAAAAACAAATCTTTTGCCGCATTTTGGGGGTTCACCAATTACCTTGAAATACTCATAGTTCAATTCTTTCAGAGAATGATCAAGAATTTCTGTGAAATGCTTTAGAGCATCTTCTTCTGTAGAACCTGGATTCTGCTTCGTATAGCATGCCGTACATGAGTCTATTTGTCCTCTAGCCTTCTCAGCCTGCACCATAGAAGAAACAAGGTTAGCATGTTTTTTCTTTTTCACCCTTCTCAGCCTGCACCACAGAAGAAACAAGGTTAGCATGTTTTTTCTTTTTCACCCTTCTCAGCCTGCACCACAGAAGAAACAAGGTTAGCATGTTTTTTCTTTTTCAAATAGGTATAGCTTTTTGAGGGGCAAGTTTTAACAGTATATTTTAAGTTTTGATTTGTTTAGATGGCTCATCATAAATCACAGTAGCTTCTTTTATAAGATACATTGATTTCAAATGAATCAATTAAACAAATCAAAGCTTAAAATATATTGAATCAATTAAACAAATCAAAGCTTAAAAAATATATTGTTTAAATCAAAATCTTTTAAATTTTGATTTGTTTAGATGACTCATCATAAATCACAGTAGCTTCTTTTATAAGATACATTGATTTCAAATGAATCAATTAAACAAATCAAAGCTTAAAATATATTGAATCAATTAAACAAATCAAAGCTTAAAAAATATATTGTTTAAATCAAAATCTTGTTGACAGTTTAAATACCTCAGAAGTAGCAGTATCATTTTTAAGCCGCCATATCAAGGCCACAAGCTGAAAAATATTTGAGGAATCATGTAGGAAGGGGAGATCTTTATCCGTTACAACCTCACCCATTAAAAGGATTGGATGTAAACCACATGGCACAAGACCCACAGATATACAACGTGTCTTTAAGTACTCTTCAACAGTTGGTATGTACCCATCTTCTGACCACTCTCTTTCCTGCATTAGAGCGTCGATGAACTTCTCCCACTGTACCGCCAACAAGCAATGTGCGTAAATATAACAACACTCCTACAAAAGAAAATTTTGAGAATATGGGCATTTACAACGTGAGCATTTTGTATTTATAACAATTTAACTACATACATCGTTTCTTATGTGATGAAGCATGTCACGCCCCTGTTGCTTTGTTGCCTCCATATTTGTTTCATTCACTACTTCATACCATGCTTTGAAGATTATTTTCATATAGTCTGGAAGCTCGTCTAACAAGGAGGTATCGCATCTGAATGTAGTAAAAAGCTTCAGTATACTTAGGTTTCAAGAAAACTATCAAACTAGGATAAGAGAAATTAAATTACCTCTTTATTGCTTCTCTGAAAATTCTCAACTCATCCATTGTTCCATAGGTGTCGTAAATATCATCCATGACCAATACCAAAGAACCAATTTTGGTGAAAGCAATTCTACATAATGAATACTCTGACTCAAATATTCCCGCAGAAAAATACGTCTCTACTATCCTTTGTCGAGCAAAGTCTATTTCTGTCATCCGCGACTTTTTCCACCAACTATCGCATTCAACATATAGCAATCACAGTTAAAGTTTACTTAAATTATCATGCCATTAAAGATTTAAATAACTCAATAGGGTTATATATTACCCACCTTGAGAGAAGTTTCAATTCCCTCTGATGTAAAGACTGTTCAATGTTGAAGTATAATTTAGCCAATTCCATGCAACAAGTATTATTAACGTACGGCATCCTGTGAAATTAAAAAATAAAGAAGACACGGGATGATAAACCAGACAACGGTTATAAAAACACAAGGAAAATTTGTAGTATAAGACAAGGTAACCATTTCTAAACCTACTTGAATAGGGTTTTTCTAAGCCATGCATGGTTATCGTCGTAAGCATCAATGTAGCTCCTTGCCTCTAAGATGGAGATACTTAGGTGCCAAGAATACTCCAATGCATATTCAGTCTGAAAACATATTTTACACAAATTTACAATTAGGTAAAAATCATTTTTTTCTGGGTTTAGATAAGGATAATAGTACTTAACATTAAAAGATTGTTTTTGAAATCAATTGAATTTGTTTTCAATCATATTTTGGATCACGTTCTTTTGTTGTTAATGATAGATCACTGAATGTGATCCAAAATATAAATTCAAAAACATATATAATTGATTTCAAAAACAATATTTTGAAAGATAAAAGTATTGCTAACCTCTTTAGCAATTTTCTGGTTGCACAAGATATCATTTGCTGTTAGTGATTCCCTGAGATACTTAGAAGCAAACAGCCTAGCTTCATCCATAATCTCTTCTCCAGGGAATGCAATGTCAGAAGCTCTGAATAGATTCACTATGCTTCTATGCTCTATGTATCTTTGGCCAGAACAGGAGAAGAAGCGCCCATTTTCATCTTTAAAATTATTTAGCACCTCTGAGATTGTATCCATGTCAGTATTATAAAAACAACACAGTTTAACAATAATAAACTGCACCAATTTCTCTTTCAGAGAAAAAATTCCACCTGGGGAGACATTGTATCCATGGATCCTAAGGGTTCGTAGTCCCAGTGCTGTAGTATTGAGATCTGCAAAAAGGTTGTCTCTACCCGTTCCAATACCCTTTTCACTCCAATATCTGCCCCATAATTATCATCATAAAAAAATTGTTTGGATCAAAACAATATGACTATAACAATACCATTAGAAGCACATACTCACCCGTAAACATAGTCAAGTGCTACTTTGATTTCTTCTTCGAAATGTCGACTTATTCCAAGACGCTCGATATTGTCAACCAGCGAAAGTCGTTCAAGCAAATCGATTGGATACATGCATGGCACTGGTTCACAAATTAAATGTAATCACTAATGCGTTTAACAGCAAACAAATGGCCGACTCACATGAAACTCAATATTAAGGAAATGTATCGCAATATCAAGGAAATGTATCATACCACACCCACTGAATTTGAGCACCAGATTATTCAAAAAGCTAAAGCATTTCTCATCGCCGGTATTTATGAGTACACAGGCAGTGGAAGCAGGCGAGCTAAGAAAAGATCCATCTTTACTCTGGAACATCATTATCTTTTTCCAGTCAATTATTTCCTCAAGCCCCTCAAGTGCATTCAGCATGCGTGTCGGAATACCCCACTCCATGGGGATACTGCAGGTGAATAATAAAAATAATTAATTTCCAAACAAAATCTTATATACTGCAAAAGTATTAATCAAATTAGGTTTGGTTTTAACAGTACATTTGAAATCACACAAATAGATAGATTCTATTAGAAAACTAATATGATTTCAAATGAACCACCCAATCTAACTACAAAACTCTTACTCTATAAGCAGTTTAGCTCGTTTTTTCATGAAAGAAGTATTATACGAGAAACTCAGTCCCAGAGATTCTGCATTTTTCATCAATGCAGGAAAAATTATTTCAAAATCCGGAGGCAAGCTATCCTCCTCGTCAAGTGATTTCAGATGTTCTGCAATGAAACGAACACCTGCACATAAAATCAAATATTTTAATGTGAGAAATGAAACATTAAATTGTAGAGTAAAACATTTTTAATCCTTGAATGATTCGAAATATTAATACAAAAATCTAACTATCAAACCTTTTAAACAGTTATCCATTGTCTTCCCAATTATATGATAACCTATTAATATAATGTAGCATAAATACAATTATAACCTTTTTCTACATTAGGGTGTCCTGTATTCCAACTGAGCAGGGCAATAACAGAACTGAGAGTACTAAGCAAACGATCGCATAACATAAACGTTGAATGAAGCCCCCACGAACCATCCTCTAGCTGATGGTGTATAAGCCATTTTATGGCCTGAGGAAACTGTGGCCTGTGAGAACCATCCTGGGCAGGAACCCTTGCTACCCAGGCGGTGTCATAAGCTGAGGGACTGATTTCTCCATCATCAAGGCCCTTGAACATTTCTTTTATCTCCACAACCAGATTATCGGCCCACTGTTGGTACGAAGAAGCCTGCAACACAAACAAAAAAGATCAGCCCAGTAAGACATACAGACTTGGATATTTTTTATTTGAGATAAATCATAGTTCTATTACTCTGTCTTACTTGATGATATGGTGTCTGGAGAGACTGCAAAACATCATCGTTCCACACATCGCTATGATAATTGGCAGTCCGTCGAGGGACACAAGATTTAACGTTATCAGAAAGCGAAGACATCGTTCTGACAGGACTCTTTGCTGGCAGAATGCAGGAACCCCAGGGTTGTGCTCTGTAATACACTGAGCGTTGTTGAAAAGCTTTGTTGAGGACGAATGTATTCAACTTAGACGTTGAATAAATGGAAAGTGCAGCCATTGAGGAAGTACTGGAATGCCAACCTCCTCAACAAAAAAATGAGATATCTGACTACGCCAAATGGGTGCTCTAAACAGACGTTTCAATATCGAAGCATTTCTGGATCTTGTCGCCATGTGGTAAATGATATCACAATTCCGTACGTTAATGACATCAGTAAATACATGAATTGCTGCCACGTCGGACATGGAGCAGCTACGTTCTTTTTAAACAGTGAGCAGACAACCAAATTGAAGTGTCCAAAGCAAATTACACTTCACAGTTCATAACTACCGTGTGAAGAAAATAATGCTTGGGGGATTTCTCCGTCTTTAGGTATCATTTGAAGGCTCATAAATTGTAATAAATTAAGAAAATGTAGTCGGTGAAGCGGGGCCGGAACTTCTATGATATGTGCAGTGCCTTCAAACCAGTGGCCAGTACTGATAGGGAAATAAATGGTCGATTTATTGATAACATGGCAATAGCGTACGGGAAGTCGGGCAAAGGACAGAAATTAAAGTTTTATGTACAAGTCATTCATATTAAACTTTAATACCATACCTATTCTTGGGAAGGTATTTAAAAACAGAGATATTTTGGGAAAGTAGGCCTAGTTTGAGAAGTTAAAAGAGTGAAGATGTTCTATAAAATTATGTGAATGATTAATTAATTATTATTTTTTTAATAAATTTGTATATGTAAATGTTTATGATTATTTCTTAACTTTAATCTTTTATTTTTCAGTGATATCAAGTGTAAAGAAAGTGGAAAGCGAATAAAGATCTTATTAAAAGGGTTGAATAAATTTTATTGTGTATTTCTTGTGGAAATTATTATTTCTATGGTTTGGCATAGTTGAAGTTTAAGGATTTTGCTAATTTTATTATTATTCTTAGAAAAAAAGATAAATTAAATTAAAAAGAAAACAAAAAATTACAAATAGTCACAATGACACCAAAGTACCTCAAAAATTCTTCAAGATCATACAATTTAAACTCCATATCCCAGCCAAACAAATAGATTTAAACTGGGAAGTTACCATGATCTCTATATACCTAACAAGCTGCATATCCTCCTCTGAAATCCATAAACCTTTTCACGTCTTATCTTTTTTCTCCTCAAACATGGTTGAACTTGGTACCTACCTACAACAGCAATTGCTTTTGCAATATATTGCAAAATAAGTTTCTTTCTTGTAGTTTTTGTCCTTTTTGTTTCCTTACAATCTCCTTTATTCTTCTTTTTTCTTTTTTTTTTGTCATTGACAATAAAGTTGTTAGACCCTATTCTCAATAGACATGATGCACATAATCTTTTCTATTGTTTCTCTACACCAAAGTTTGCAAACATAGCAGATTAGGCAGACATTATCGTCATGTCCCATCTTTTAAGAGAAACCTAGCGTGAGGCTTCCTTGGTCTCTCCCAACTGAATTCCCAAGGGCATCACAATGTCGTAGCTAACCAGAACAAAGTACATGATGCATCAAATCATATTAATAGTCTCCAAGCAAAACAATCACTCCAATAAAGACACATCTTTATAAAAGGTTATTTTGGTTTTAAATCAAAGAGCTCCTACATGAAGGATTGGTCTTGAGATTCCAAGGTAGGGAAGAAGAAATTTCCCTATAACTGACTTTGAACCTGTCCTATATGATTTCATGCTTATGACCAAGTGGACAAGTTGATTATTCTCCTTGCTAATCTAAAAGAAACATAAGCCTGCACAAATTGTTTCAGCTTCGTATAAATTGTATTGGTATCACCTCCATCAAGATAGCCCAAGCAATTGTGAAAATTTGCATTTAAAGTAATTAATTTTTTAGTAATTTGGGCGTTGAGATAGGAAAAACCGATCTCAAGAGAAATGCAAAAGAAACCCCAAGCTTCTGCTCACAAAGTAGCCTTATATTAAATTCTAATAGACACTAAGTCCTGCTGAAGGAAGACCTTTGTTTCATCCAAGACCAGACAAAAAGATCAAGCACATGATTGCATCTAGTTCACAAGCTACCCCCACCATACCTAACCTCGTCACACTCTAGATCTTGTAACTTGGGCTCAGGCTTAGGCTCAAGATTAGGCTTAAGAGAACTCTTGTAGTCTTTCCATGATATTGAAGTTGATGTAGCATCTATACCAGAAACATGTTCTAGGAATAAGTTTAAAGAAACCCAGGTCTACATCTCATTTTGTGAATAACCAAACATTAGTGACATCATCATGGTCAATTTCCATTAGGTTTTTGTAGTTGGTTCTCAAATTTCTTAATTTGCACTCAAATATTATACAAAGTTTCAGTCAAATATGGGCTCAATTGGGGCATAGTCTGCAAGACCCATATATAAAGCGATAAGCTCGAGCTCACCATTTGGGTTTCTATTTGCAGGGGGAGAAAAGAGTGTGACAAGACAACCAAGCATCAAAACCTCTAGATGAGATTAACGATAACCTATCTTAACATTTGGGTGATGATGTTGTGATGAAGTGAATGCCCAAGAACAGCTATTTTCCAAGACCAAGTCTAAAACAATAGAGTTGGGAGAGTGGAGAAGAGGGAGTACCACAGATGGCGAACATGAGTCTGAAGCCAAAAAACATGCTTGATTGACTCCTTTTTGGAGCATAAAGGACACATTAGTGGTTGGAAAATGAAAGAGAGATAATCAACAATAGGTAATTTGATGTGAAGAACTTTCCAAGTAGTTAATTAGGACTGAGCATTAGCTTTTGATTTCTAGATTTATAGGCTTAACTTGTTCCACCATGTACAACTAAGATTTCATTTCCATTTACAATCGAGTATGGACACCAAGGAGATAACCAAGAGAAGTTGTTTATAGATGTTTCTAAGAGGAACGATTTAAGTGTTTTACATGGTGGGTCATTTCCGGTCTTTTAGAAAATTGTCATGGTAGGGGAGGGATAGAAAATAGAATAGCTTAGGGGTTATCAACTGTTGAATTTTCATTAGAGGGTACTTGGATGAAGGGAGAAATTTGAATTGGTCTTTGAGTTGTTCCTACAACATGCAATTAAAATTAATAGGGTCCCAAAGGTCATGAAAAGTTTGAATTCCTTTTCTAAAAAGGTTCTTTCCCTTTGAAACAATGGAAAATAGATTTTATTTTATTTCTGCAATGAATGGGGTGTGATGGGGATGAATGGACCTATTTTCCTCTATTTCATTAGGAAATGAGATCCACACAATGAAATGACTATCAACTCTTAGGTGAATCAAGCCCAAAGTGTGAATCTTCATATTTCCCTTTTTTGCTAGGACAGGGGTCTAGGTTAAACAACACTTTGGCTAGAAAGATTAAAAATATCAAATAAACTCCAAAATGCAAGATATAAAGTGCAAACAAAAGACTGTACTCAAAAACTAATGGAACCAACAATCAAAAGGTAGATCTGAGAAAGGGAAAATGATGTGTACCAATGACCAAAAGTACCTTTTTGAAGCTCACTAAGGACTCATTCACCCTATGGCAAATGGGTCTTGGCTAGGGCTCTGTAAAAATGCTTTATAGGTTCTTTACTCTTATGTCTGCACTCCCAAATTCCTAAGTTTCATAGTCAAACCGCCGGAAATAAATCCTGTAGAAGAGTTTCTATGAGATGAAAACTTTCCTTGCAACTTTCTTCATTTTTTCTCTTCAAAGGATCTTCCACCTAAAACCTACAAACAAAAACACAAGACAAGAAAAATGTTATTTTTGGTGATGGAGGGTTTTCCTTGGTCAAACCCCATTTGAGTATTTAAACTTTGAAATGAAATCAAACTGCATGAAAGAAATGATGAATGAACAATGCAATGTCACAACTCACCAAACCCTTGATTAAACCTTGGAATGCAAATCTACAACTAGCATAAAGTAGCCTCGATGGATGTCGATCTTGATCATGAAGCTTGATTTGAAACAATTCCTTTGAATGCTTGAATGGATCATGAACTCTACATCACCATATTAGCTCAAAAAACATGCATGACTTTGACATGATAATGGATCTTGATTGTTGCAATAAATCTACTCTTGAATTCCTTGAAATTCTCTTCAAGTTCTCTCTTGAAAATACTAAGTGCTCATGAAAATCCTCCATGTGTTAGGTGAAACATAGTGAAATAACCTTATATTTATATGTAAGTAACCTTCATATCTCGAAATTAAAATATCACAACATGGCATCTAAATATGGATTTGAAATCATTAAAATATCACCAAAAAATACCAAAAAGGGGGGTCCTAGGTCTAAGTGAGGACCCATTCGCCCTATGGCGAATGGGTCCTAGGTCACTTACCTAGGACAAACATTCTTCAATGATGAGTGTTATGTTTAGGCATTAATGAATGTTGAGTTTCCTCTTTGGAAAATGCAATTAATTAGGCTTGTATTTGAATTAAAGGGGCCAACTAAGGGAAATTAAGCTCAATTAATTAATGAGGCCCTAGATAAGTGTGAAAGTGTAAAGGGGTATAATTTACAACACCAAAAATAAGGAATAATTAAGTTCATTTTAATAAATAAGACCCTAAACTTAATGTGAATATATAAAATACATGTATTACAACACTAAATTAAGGCATAATTAAGTTCATTTTAATTAATTCCAAATTAAGTGTGAAAAAGGGATATAATTTTTCCTACACTAAATTTAGCCTCCACTTTAGTGAGAGGATGACCCCATGTTAAAATCGCACTAAAATAAACATTCAAGACATATGTATGCAACAATGACAAAGATACTCAATTATACAACATCAAAGACTAGGAAGATCAAGCCTCAACTATCCTATGCGGCATGAAACACATCTAAGCTTTTTGTCGTGTGCTCACTCTAGGGTAGTGGAACCTCAAGGTGTCCACTAGGTGAGCCCCCAAATGGGTGGAAAATCATATCAAATTTGTCCCTCTGACAACTTCAATAAGGTGCTTCAAGACAAGGTTCTGTGATTCATAAGGCTTAACAAGTTGCATTATGCTAAGCACCTATGAACAAGGCAAGGCTCCACTAGCAAGCAAGGTGTGTTATGCTTGGTGGCCTTGAAAAGGGTTTCGGGCTCCATAGGGCTTAACAAGTTGTGTTATGCTAAGCACCTATGAACAAGGCAAGGCTCCACTAGCAAGCAAGGTGTGTTATGCTTGGTGGCCTTAAAGAGGTTTTCAAGCTTCACAAGATTAACAAGTTGTCTTATGCTAAACACATATGAGCAATCATGCAAGTAAAAGTTTTTTTTTGTTCAAAGGAACTTTTCTTAGTTCACATATGGTAAACCCACAAAACTAGTTTACAATTTTATTAAGGAAAAAGGCATTTTTTCGCTGCTTGGACAAATTTAGGGGGTTTGTTGTTCAAGAAAACCACCCAGTTCGCGCGAACCAAGAAACATAGATTATTTTTTAATAAAAAAATGGGTTCAAGCGAATGTGGGTTCACTCAAACCCATAAATTAGGATTTTTTTTTAATAAAACATTTCACTGTCGAACTTTCAACTGTCATTTTCATGAGCACTGCGCTACAACGGTAAATGAACCCTTGAACCCCCGAACCTCCTAGAAAACTCCTTTGCAAGGCGATGAACTCACCACCCTGAGCGACTTCCTCCAGTGCATCACCCTCCAGTGTGACTTCTAGGTTGGTTAATGCTTTGACATTCTGCATACATATCTCAAAATGAATTATATTTGCTTGAAAGTTTCTAAACCGTTTTCAACAAATCCATTTTGTCCATATCTTTCAATCATGGCATGCACTGTATCTTAAACTCTCAATTCAATATATGATCCAAGTGACTCTATCCTATTTCTTGATGCTCTTGTCTCTCTTTTTGGTACTTCTCAAAGCCAATGTCATCAGTAAACATCATATTTTAAGAATCAAAACCTATAAAATAGGGAAACCAGTTCTTGTCACCTTCTGGACTCTCTAATTTTTGGGTAAGAGGAGAACTATTGGCTTTTATCCTCTAATCACATTTGGAAAGACCTAAAGAACTTCTTGAATTGGGAACTTTAAACTCTTATTAGTTTCCTACTCTTACAAGAGATCATCCTACACCCTTAATCCTACACCCTTAATGGAATTAAAATCATTAGACACTCATATTTTTTGGATGGTTTTCCTCAACTAGTTAGTTCAATTGCTCATTAAAATTATGCATATTATCAACCTATTTTACTTGAAAGATCACAAAGTTTTGGGTAAGTTAAATTTCCTACACCTATGTCTCTTTAAGAGACTAATTTAAAAGGTGTTGCTGAGCCAGATGCCTGATCATGGAAGATCTGACACAAATATAATATAATAATACTAATTTTTGCTTGTGTATTGTCCTAACTTCATTATAAATTTTTTAGACAATAGTTTGCTCATATCCAACTTCACTTAGGCATATGCATAGATAGTGTATAATTTCTATGTTATAACCTATGTTACTGGTTCATCTTGCAAAACCCCAAATCTATGTCTGGTTCAAAACCACCTAGTTCCTATTTCAGATCCCCTACATGGCCATACAAGGTCCTACCAAACAGACCCAAATTTAGGCAGGGCCACTATAGGGCGAAGCCAAGTGAATTTGATTTCATGTTGTAGGACCCAAAGAGAACCTAGAACAAACCCATCTGAAAAAGGTGGAACTTTTTACTTTTGTTTTTTATTTTTTGTCTTATTTTTCTCCCCAATTTGACTATTCAAATTACAAGCATGGACCATATGTAACCCTAAAATTGATATCTTTACACATTCAAATACTACAACAAACTCATTTTACCTCATTTTTATTGCAAAATAAAAACCAAATATACTAGCCATATTAGATGACCTTTTGTGGAATGTAGGCTTAAAAGTATGACCTTTGGCTCATGCCATAGATGATTTTTATATGTTTCAATTCTCATATGTACATGCACATAGAGATACTTTTGCATGCTTAAGATACAATTTAGAGCAACTTCATTTTCTCCTTCTATTCCATGGATTGATCACATTTTCATATGAATTGATCGTAAAAACTAATCATTATGGTTTTTGTCATTGAAATACAAAATCATATTGAATTGGTGATATCCTTATAGTTCATAGAATGCTCCATAACAACCTTATGTATCAATCTATAAACATTGCTTAATAATGACCATTAAAAAATTGAACTAATTTTTCAGTAACACCCTAGAGAAGAGTAATAAGGATGTGTATGTAAGCACCTAAGGTACAAGAATTTTTAACTAACATAAAAATCTATTGTATGGGTCTCTATCAAAATATATATTTTTTAAATTTATGTGATTCAATATATACATTCTTATTATTTTTCAAGTCATTGAACCTATTAAACAAAAACCAATTTTTTTGATAACATTTTCTAATAGCATGAGAACACATGGAAGGAAATCTATACCATCTCACATCTATTTTGATGGATAATAATACTTTGGAGTTCAAATGAATCAATCATTCCTCTACCTTAACTATTAAATTTATAAATAAAATAGATTTATATCCTTAAATATCAATAGTTTCTTTCCAAATTAGTTTATATTCCTTACCTTTTCATACAAATAGAAAATGATTTTTTCTATACCCTTTTTATTTGTGACCTATATTCATCTCTCTTTTCTTAACTTATCATGTTAAGGGAATACACACACTTGTACTCATATTGAAAGTATTTATTGTCTTATAACTTGGTGATTACTCTTACCAAGTAAATAGTGTAAGAAAATCAATGATTAAGGAGTTATAGTTGCAACCCAACAAGAATATGTTCTCTTTTATATTTGGTAGTTTTATAAAACTTAATAAATTACCTAAAAAGAGTGATTCCAAATGAGTCCCATTTTTTCTACCATTATAGGAATCTACCTCAATACTAAAACAACCAATACCCATATGCATAAGATCCACCACTTAGACCTTAAGCATCAATTCATTAATTTAAAAGCTATTAACTAGGTCAGATTCCTTATCTATTTATGATCCACATTAAAAAAAATTAGTATATCAAAAATAAGATGCTTATGTTTTTGATAAAGGGAAAAACGGGTTTTATAGGGACCCAAAACCACCAAGTTTACAACAAAAGAGAAAGGACTAAAAATTCCAACAGAAAAAATAGGCTGCACTAAAGGAAAAAACTAGATAAAGCAGCAGCCACCTACAAAAGACCAGGAGGGTCAGACAAAAAACCAGCTGAAATGCCAACAAAAAGACCAGCCGCAACTAACCCAGAGTCTTCAGAATAGACTCGGTCTCAGCCTCCAGGTTCTGCATGTCCTGAACACCCTTCTTGAAGGTTTGAATCATCTGCGGTGTAGGAGGAGCCTTCCTCTTCAAATTAGCCCTGGTTCTCTTTGAAATACCAACATCCTCATCCTGGTTTTTATCATTGACCTCTTCCAGATCAACCACCAAAGACCCCTGTTGAGCTTTGTCCAATTTTTCAGTCATGGCATTGATGATGATGGCATTGTGTCTTGCCATCCTATTGTTCTACTCGGCTATAATTTTAACAGTATTTTTCATTTTATCCAACTCAATTTCAACCCTTCTATCCATGCCCGCTTGGTTCTAGGTTTCTTTACTGGCACCATGATCTTTTTTCTCAACCTCTTTCTTGCCAAGTGTCGTAACCTTGGCTCCCATTTCTTCCAGTTTACTTTGAAGGGCCTAGTCTTTTATTTTTAGCTCGTTGATTTTATGAAAGATCCATTTCAAAATTCTGAAAAGGTCAGCAGCATTATTCCTAGCTAAACCCAAGACATCCACAATGGGTTCCCTTTCAAGGTTGAAGCAAGTTTTAGCAGGGTCGGGGGTTACAGGGGAACCAATTCTAGCATCTCTTTCCAACGACGGGGCAGCAAAGGACGAAGTGTTATTAGCACCAAAATCCTCAGAATCAGGAGAGTCTTCAGAGTACAACATAAGGTTTTTAACTAGAAGATTCTTACCAACACTTCTGGTTTTGAGGGTAGAACTACCCGGCTTAGGCGCATTACAAGCTTTCACAGAATGGGGGTTAAGGCTTTTCTTACCAATTTGGACAGAGGACGGGCTAAGGACCATCCTAACCGGGCTCAAATTGGGGAAATTCCCCGAGCAGCTGGGTTCGGTATCATCCTCCTCAAAAATAGGAGGGGCATCCAAATTAGCAGGGGCAAGCATATTTTGGTAATGTTCAACAATTAACCTAATCAAACCAGTATGCAAAATAGGTTATCTTTTGGGTTTTTCTTGTGATCATCCAGACTTTTTCTCAAAGAACAGAGAGGATAGAAGGGAATAGAAACCCCGACCTTGTAGCAAAAATGGTTGAGAAGGAAAAAGTGATAGTCATAGACCCTGGTGAAGCGACCATCCACAGTAATGTACTCCATGATTACACAAAGAACTTTTCTCCAGAGTGCTTTTATGGTGTCAACTTCGAAGTAGCTATTAGAAATTTTCACCAGTTTCATTCTTTCCTTCTCTTTCTTCAGAAATCTGATGACAGCTTCATCAGAGAAAACCCTGTCCCTAAAAATTTTGTGTACATCAATGGACATTCCAGTCACTTCAGCTATAAGGTTTTCATCGAGCTCAACTTTCCTACCAAAAAGGGTAAGTTCCCTATTTTTCCAATTCTTCTCAAAAAGCTCAGTAGCCTCCTGATTAGACCCATGGAGTTTTTCCAAAAAAAGGAGTAAACCCCCACTTTTTACTTTGTTCCACGCTTTAGTATTTCTTGTATGCATCTCAAAGCTATCTGGCTCAACTCTTTTCCTGTCTCCACCCATTTTGGCAAGCATAGTGGGGTAGACAGAGATGAAATCTTTACTTGAAATGGTCTCACCAAATCTAAGAGCCCACAAAGCATGCCAGGCAACCTTACAGATTAAGCGACTAAGCTCGGTCCCATACAATCTAATGATTGTGATGTAATTACCCTGTCCTATCATCATTAATGAGGTGACACACTTCTTTCCCATGTGAAACATCATAGTTCAATAAGGCCCAGACATTAACGCTTAATTCACTAAGATTTAGCCAAATGCATTGTCCTTTACTCCTAGTCCCTTCATTCGCAAAAAAATTTGCCACAGCATTGGCTTCTCTATAGGCGTGTGAAATTTTTATACTATCAAACTTGGCTAAGGTCGAGATAGCATCATCAATCTAAGACTTAATAGTCCACGAGGGGGGGCCTACCTAAAAGACAATCAATAATATTTTTGGAATCCCCTTCAAGCCAAAGGTTTTTAAAATTTAGACTATGGGCCAAATTTATAATATGAAAAGCTTCAGCTGCCTCGGCCAGGTGATTGGTTTGAGATTCAAGGGGAGTGGAAATCACACCTAGAAAGTTGCCAAAGGAATCTCTTATGACTCCGCTGCAACCCGCCGCCCCAAGATTACCTTTAGCCACTCCATCAAAGTTGGCTTTGACCCAACCATTAGGCAGAAAAGACCAGCAAACACCCTCTTTATTCTTCTTAGCTTGTTTATGGGCATAGGGAAAATCAAGACTTATATTCCATTCCTTAGCAACCTTAAGATCATAGGACGAGTGAGCCACTTTCTCAGAGTTGCTAACCTTCTTGGAGATAGCAATGACATTTTCTTTCAGAAATCTAATTATTTTATAAAAACAATATCCACCAGTGCTTCTTTATCTCTGTAAATTCTGTTGTTTCATTCTTTCCAAAGACCCCAAGCAACATGAGGGAAAGAGAAATACCACAAGTACAGAAGTACAGGATTGTGAGTTGGGGCTTTCCATTGAAAGAAGAAATCTTCAATAGACAAGGGAAAAACCCAAGATAGATGCCAGTAATAGATTATTTTTTCCCAAATTGAGGCAGCAAAAGGACAATGAAGAAATAGATGACGCACTGACTTTGCCTCCATCTTGCACAAAGAACATCTATTAGGTATTTGAAAGCCACACTTGCAAAGGTTATCAACCATGAGCACCTTATTTTGGAGAAGGATCCAGAAAAAGATATTGATTTTACAGACTAGATGTTTGAACCAAGCCTTCCACCAGAAGGGAGGAGAAGCCTGGAAAGAAGTAAGCCTAGAAAAATCAGATGAAACAGAATAATTGTCCGAGTGTTCATCACTCCAGACAAGACAATCTTCCATCTGATCAGGGCAGAGTCTAACAGCCAGCAAAGAAGATTGAATAGGAGCAAGAGCCTGACTGACAAGGCACAGGTCCATCCATTTTCCATCCACATGATAATATTTCACATATGAGCCAAAAAGAGCTTTGCAATTCTCAGCCCACCCGCTAAAGGAATCAATTTTTATAAGGGGCTCATTAAACAACCATCTATCCTCCCAGAATCTTGTTTGGTTTTCACTTCTAACTTCCCAACCCACTCCAAATTCAACAACTTTTCTTTTGTTAATCAAATTATTCCAGTAGGTTGAGCCTCTGGGAAGAAGATGGGATTCCTTCATAATTATAAGGGATCTATTACTCTCCAAATATCTGCTTGCCAGGATATCAGTACATTCCCTTGAGGACGAAAATATTCTCCAAATTTGTTTAGCTAGAAGAATCTTGTTAACCATTCTAATTTTTCTAAGACCTAAACCTCTGGCCTTTTTCAGTCTGCACACCAGATCCCGTCCTATTAAAGGCAGTCTTTTTTTTTTTCAACACCCTACCAAAGAAATATTTTTTGAATCTTTTCAATAGCATCTGTGAACTTAGCAGGGATTTTGAAGAGGCTTAGAGCATAAATCGGAAAATTCTGAAGAGTAGCTTTGAGGAGTTGAAGTTTACCTGCTTGGCTTAACAGAGCTCCTTTCCAGGGAGCAAGATTCTTACTGAACCTCTCAACCAACGAAATCCAAAAGGATTCTGAGGGTTTAAGGCTTAAGGGTAACCCCAGATAGGTGGCAGGCAAGGACTCCACCCTGCAACCAAGGATTCTGGCAATTTTATTCTGTCTGTGAACAGGAGTGTTGAAGAAGAAAAGAGATATTTTTTGTTTATTAATCAGTTGTCCTAACGCCCTCCCATACTCATCCAATAGAGATTTCAAAGTTTTTCCCTCTGAAACAGAAGATTTTCCCAAGAGCATGGTATCATCAAAAAATTGTTGATGAGAACAAATCAGATTGCTTGAGGATAGTTTGAGACCAAGAAGGGATCTATTATTGATCAACCTTTTCAAATTTCTTCCAAGACTTTCAGCCATAATAGTGAATAAAATAGGAGAAATAGGATCTCCTTGTCTTAGACCTCTTGAACTTTGGAAGAAATTTGTGGGAGATCCATTAACCATTACAAATATAGAAGCAGTAGACACAAGCTATTCCACCATTTGAAGAACCCTGTTGCAAAACCCAAACGCTTTTAAAATTTTAAACAATAATTTCCAGTCAACCCTGTCATAGGCTTTTGAGATATCAAGCTTTAACAGAAAGCCTTCAGTCTTAGATTCAACCAAGGAATGGATATTCTCATGCACCGTGATAATAGAATCAAGGATTTTTCAACCAGGGACAAATCCTTTCTGTTGAGGTGAAATCAGAGTGGGCAAGAGAATTAAGAGTCTAGAAGTCAAAACCTTAGAGATGATTTTATAGATTGAGTTGCAGAGACTTATGGGTCTGAAAGCCTCAAAGTTCACCGCTCCAGGCTTCTTAGGAATTAGAACCAGAAAAGTAGCATTCAACTCTTTTAGGAGACTTCTGGATCCAAAAAATTCTTTAACAAGATGCTTATGTTGACATTACACCCTTCATGATTATCACTTCTAATTTCACCTATGATAATGAATAAGAGCAAGTAAGGCATAATATTCAATTGCTTCCTCCATAAAAAATATTTATCCTCAAAGCTTGACATGTGTAGGGCCACCTTTTAATGATTATTTTACAATTGGAGCAAACCTTTTCTTGATAATCATTGATATATAGCATATATTCTTATACTATTATATACATTTTATTCAAGTCAAGAATATATTTATATTATCGATTAATTTCTTCTCACACATGATGGTCCACTAATATTGTTCTTTCGTATTTTTCATCATGCATAATTTTTCCTCACCTCCAATTATATTTGGATACTTTGTAGCAACCAATGGAGGGGCACATATTGTCACTAGCATTCCTATGGTTGATATTTCAAATATGTACTATGACATCTACTAAGAATCAACTAAAGAATCACACGGATGAGACAAAATTTGAACACATGCATTACACCCTTTGTAAGAGGTTTTCATTGAGTCACTCCTACTTTAATAGAATATTATTATTATTATCTATATAACTTTCCTAAATTTTATATTTCCTTTAAAACTATTACAAAAAAAATTGGTGCTTTTCAATTATATTTTAGAATTTAATTGTTTTGTATCTTTCCCCTTTCTAAGAGAGAATATAACCATTTTCTTTCTTAACCCATCTATAATTTATCATTATCTCAAGAGAGATGCTTTCCAATCTTGCTAAAAGCACTTGTTGGCCCTTGTGATTTACTCATGGATAATATATTTATCTTGATCATTTTATGTATATTTAAGTGTATAGAACTAGAAGTTTCTACATTTTTGTGAAATGAGTGAACACATGTTCAAGTACTTTGAATTGCATTAGATTTATTAATATTTCAAATTTGTATTTACTTGTTTCACTTGTAAATAGTTTAAATATTTCTATCTAAGTTACATTAAATTTATTACACACGTGCACACTTAAACTATTATCTAGAACTAGAGTTCAATTTACATTCTATATCATGCTTGTAAATAGTTGTTTTAAATTTAAATCAATTGAATGTATATATGTATTGTACATTATTTTTATTCTATAGATCTAGATATATTAAAGAAAGGTCTCATTGCTCCTTTAGGTACACATCATGGCAAATGCACCTATTCCACCTCCACCTACAGTATTTACAAGTACTAATAATGATATTAAGAGATTGAGAGATTCATTAACTAATGGTAAAAACACAAGCATATATGCAGACACTTACATGTCCATATTACATAGCCTAGAACAAATTAGAGATAAACTTGGGGATACTAGTTCATTTTCCCTTGAGAGACTAGTTGTTATTCTTTCCCACATACGGGAAGAAGTACATGGCGAGGTTCCCTTTTCTCAAATAAAATATTTTGTGACCAAAGATATGATTAAAAAAAATGTTTTCCATTCTATCAAAATAAATAGAAGGTGATGGCATACCAGGTCACCATATGTGTGGATCCTGCTATGGCTACTTTGATCTACCTACGATTTCTTGCAGTGCATGGTCAATCCAAACAATGGCCAAATTTTGTTATAGTTTGTTCAACAGTTGTATGTTGAGGTTCATTTGGGCCTCAAAGTCAACTACCTGGACATTCCATCATATGTTGGTCAGGGGCATGGTAGGATTGTTGATAGGTAGACCTATCATCGAGCAGGTCAACTAGCCCCGATATTTAGGGTATTGGTTGGTGACAAGTCTCCTGCCCTCACCCTAGCTCTGGCCCCCTTAGTGGATCAAGTTGTCATTGATTCCCAAAATGAAGCAATTGACAATGTAGGTGATATTGTAGCTACGACCACTAGGATATCTATTGATCATGTGGGTCAGTATTTGATGTCTAGATGTTCATGATCCACACCATTTGCAGTACAGTGCAACTGCATTGATCCTTTTACAACGGCAGGCATCCCTACACCCACACAGTTGGATGGACTTATAGGAGAGATGGCACGCAGGACTTTGCATTGTTTGGTTGAGGACCTCTTGGAGGCATATGCCTTCATCACATCAAACTATGGGATCTCCATAGACTAGTTCAAAGGTTGTTTGGGTGCAAGAGTTTATTCACATCTAGGATCCCATCATTCTCATCGCTCTAGTACCAGTGCACATAATGATCCACCTACGAATCATTCGGATGTTGCACATGCTACTGATCCTTTAGTTGACCTAGACAGGATGCAGACTTCTATGGGTTTTATGGATATGTTGACCAATCCAAATTCATCACCGTCGATGCCATCTCATCTGGTTAGTCCTCTTCACTCATCATTTTTGGCATGACATGTGATGGCTCAGACAAATGTAGATATTGACACGTCAACTAAGCAAACAGCTTGTTTGGTTGATTTGGTGCACGTGGCCATTATAGAGGGCTTGGATCATCTGATACCACCTAATGTGCATGTATGTGTGCATGTGCATGTTCAATTCAATTTTTTTTTAAATTATTTAAATTTTAGTTTTAACTTATTCATAATATATATGTATATATTTTAGATGGACATACCTCATGTTATTCCTAGCTAATATGAAGAAATAAACATGATAATAGTTGGGTTTTTTCAAGTGTTTCAAGATGATTGAAATGATCATTGATTATTTCCTTTACAGATTTAGGCATTGACCTCCTACTAGTATTTGTAGGTTGGCTGGAATAACATTTTAGTTTCTCCATATCCATTTCAAGTACAAATGATCAAAATTTCTATAAGAAATTTGTTTCCTCGTCTTTTTAGCTAGATTTATATGCTCATCCATACCAATAGAAGGAAGTGATCCTAACCCCTCTCCAACATGCATTGTTTTAACTTGGGCCTCCTCCCTATCTTCAACCATGTGTTCTTCAGCCTTGTTTGATCCAATATCTTGATTTGACTCAACTTATTCTTGAGAACTTCCTTCTTGTTGACCCCTTTAGAACATGTCACAAAATATTTCAAATAAAGTGAGAGATGATTCTATAAGTGGAGTTGAATATATGAAATCAAATGAAATCAAAGATTCTTGAGTTTACTTGAATTTCATGGAGCAAATGCAATTGAAAATAGATGATAAGGAATTTAGGAAAAATGATGTTCCAAGTTATGGTAATGTCTATGCAAGATGACTATTTTTTATATTTTTCAAGGTATAAATGATGTCTAAGGATAATACCAAGACGAAGAATCAAAGTGACAATAGTAAAAATGTCAATAGTGTCACAATGAGTTCAATATCTTAAGTATGTCTAAGGTATGCACCAAATATAATGTAAGTGTGAAAGGATGATGGGTGTGAATGGTAATGTGACCTAAGAGGATGACTAAGGGTATGACAACTAAGCACCTTGTGGAAAATATAAGGTAAGGTTGCTTGATCAAACTAAGATGGCCAAGGTTAAAAATCTGATTTATCAAGACCTCATAATTGATCGGTAAGGACTAAAATGACAAGTTGACAAAGGTGGACTCAAACTAGAGCCTTGTGAGTTGAGGATCCAACCTAAATGGAAAAGGACTAAGATAATGGAAAAGTGAAGTCAAGATAAATCTGATTTTAAAACTATGGGGTGCTCTAAAGTCTGATAAGTTTCCAAAGCCAAAACCTATAGCAAGGTGTATGCAAGCTAAAAAATGACAAGTAATGTTTGACCTATGGAAAATGCAAGTGTGAAAGGATGATGGGTGTGAATGATAATGTGACCTAAGAGGATGACTAAGGGTATGAAAACCAAGCACCTTGTTGCAAATCTAAAGTAAGGTTGCTTGATCAAACTAAGATAGCCAAGGTTAAAAATCTAATCCTCAATGATGGTAAGGACTAAAATGACTAGTTGACAAAGGTGGAATCAAACTAGAGACTTGTGAGTTGAGAATCCAACCTAAATGAAAAAGGACTAAGATAAAGGAAAATTGAAATCAAGATAAATCTAATTTTGAAACTATGGGGTGCTCTAAAGTCTGATAAGTTTCCAAAGCCATAACCTATAGCAAGGTGTATGAAAGCTAACAAATGACTTAAAGTTTGACCTATGGAAAATGCAAGTGTGAATGGTAATGTGATCTAAGAGGATGACAAAGGGTATGACAACTAAGCACCTTGTTGAAAATATAAGGTAAGGTTGCTTGATAAAACTAAGATAGCCAAGGTTAAAAATCTGATTTATCAAGACTTCAATGATGGTAAGGACTAAAATGACTAGTTGACAAAGGTGGTCTCAAACTAGATCCTTGTGAGTTGAGGAGTCAACCTAAATGAAAAAGGACTAAGATAATGGAAAAGTGAAGTCAAGATAAATCTAATTTTGAAACTATGGGGTGCTCTAAAGTTTGATAAGTTTCCAAAGCCAAAACCTACATCCAGGTGTATGCAAGCTAAGAAATGACTTAATGTTTGACCTATGACAAATGCAAGTGTGAAAGGATGATTTGGGTGTGAATGGTAATGTGACCTAAGAGGATGACTAAGGGTATGACAACTAAGCACCTTGTTGCAAATCTAAGATAAGGTTGCTTGATCAAACTAAGATATCCAAGGTTAAAAATCTAATTTATCAAAACCTCAATGATGGTAAGGACTAAAATGACTACTTGACAAAGGTGGTCTCAAACTAGAGCCTTGTGAGTTGAGGAGCCAAACTAAATGACAAAAGGACTAAGATAATGGAAAATTGAAGTCAAGATTAATATGATTTTGAAACTATGGGGTGCTCTAAAGTCTAATAAATTTCCAAAGCCAAAACCTACAACAAGGCACATATGCAAGCTAACAAATGGTCCTTAATGTTTGACCTATGGCATATACAAGTAATGCAATGATCATGGAAGAATGGATGGATGGATTGGAAATGACATGTCTGGAAGTTTGCAAGTTTGTGATCAAAGGACAAGATGATGCTCAGGACTGGTCAGAAAATGGACTATCAATTGTAGTTAACAGTTTATCTTGCTATGTTTTGACTAATTTTTGACCAATTTTGGTGTGATTTTGTGAAATTGATCTTGGAAAACATAATAAATAGTTTTAAAACACTTGTTTGGTCTGATCTGAGTGTGAAAATGTATAATTACAATGTGCATGAAAGCACTTCGTAAACAATGCATTGTAACCTAGGTTGAAAAGAGATATTACTTGTTGAGTCCCTACTTGGATTGCTCCAAACACTTAAACAAAGCAAATAGCTAGAGAAATTGGTGATACTGGATCCCCCTTACACGACACGAACACACCAAAATCTCTTACCCTTGAAGATCCTAAGATCTTGTAAACCAAAGGAATTCCTATCTCTATAATGAATAGTGGAATGTAGGGTGGCTTTAGAGGTTCGACCTCTTGCACCAGGAAATAAAAGATTTTTTGGCCTCTAAAATAAGTGGTTCTTAATTCATGTTTTGTGGTAATACTAGTGCCTATACACACGGAAAAATTATTTCAATGAAGAGGCCTCCCAATCCCTTCGTTAGAAAGGATTTTGATGTATCTCATGGATATTGAGGGTGACATTCATTGGTATAGGACATTTACACCAGGTGATTGAATACTTTCCCAACAATCATAATTATTTATAGAGCATAATGAAAAAAAGTACCACTTGGGTCATTCCCTCTCAAAATTTGGGAAGCAAGACCTCTTAGGGTAACAAAAGCAACAAAAACACAATTTTTTGATCTCAAAGATCACACAAGGTGTGAAGAGAGATCATACACAATATTTTTGCCTCACAAGTTAGCATGATGTTCATTTTAAAAAGAAAAATCCCAAAACCAAATGTGTGGGTGATTATGCAAATTCTAAAAGATGTTTTTGATTCTCAAAATCACCAAATGGTGCGAGAAGAGCATACACACCTTAATACAAGTTACAAACCACAAGACAATGAATACACTAGTTCTCTTTAAGCCCAAATCCAAATGTGAGAAAGACACTCAATGCAAGATTGTTGTCAATTTTAGGTCCTAAATGAGTGAAAATGCAAGTTCTTTTTAACCAATGAGTGAAGAAATGCAAGGTGTTGTAAATTTTAAGCCCAATGACATGTAAATTCAAGGTTAATTTTAATCCCCATGAGTGTATGAAAATGAAACAAGATAGATAAGTTAGCAAGATCAAATGAAAATGCCTCCTTTCCACCTATGCCACACGCTAGAAATTAGATGTCAGTAATAGAAAACCCCTAGAAAACCATGATAAAAAAAGATAAACCCATGTATATAAATATATAATAATTAGTATTAACTTTCAAACTATCTAACATGGTTTTCATAATGGAAATAGATTTATAAGGAAAACATTGAGGTGTTAATAAGGGTCCTAAACACACACAAGAGAGAGAGAGAGAGAGAGAGAGAAAATAAATAAGCATATAAGTGGAGTCAAGAACAAATGAAATCAAAGATTCTTGAACTTAAGAATTCCATTGGAACAAATGCAATTGAAGATAGATGATAAGGAATTTAGGAAAAATTCAAAACTCCGCTAGGTTGAACACAAGTGCATTGCATATGAGTTTGCATGCAAGCAAAAAAAGTTAGAGATGATGATATAAGTGGAGTAGAACTTTCAAATGACATCAATCTTGATTGTTGAACTTAATAATTCCATTGAACAAATACAATTGGAAATAGATTCAATTTAAGGAAATGGGAAAATGAATTTTCAAAGTCACTAGGTTTTGTAAATTGGATACATGAATTTACATGCAAGCAAAGAAAGTGAGAGATGATGAGCTATTTAAGTGGAGTTGAACAAATGATATCAAAGATTATTGAATTTAAGAATTCCATGGAACAAATGCAATTGGAAATATATGATAAGGAATTTAGGAAAAATGAATTTAAAAAACTTCACTAGGTTGAACAAGTATTTCAAATGAGTTTACATACATACAAGCAAAAAAAGTGAGATCTATGATGCTATAAGTGGAGTTGAGTTCAAATGAAATAAAATATTCTTGAAAGTTTAATAATTCCATAAAACAAATACAATTGGAAATAGATTCAATTTAAGTCCAAATGGAAAAATGAATATTTTCAAAGTCACTAGGTTTTGTAAATTGGATACATGAATTTACATGCAAGCAAAGAAAGTGAGAGATGATGAGATATTTAAGTGGAGTTTGAAAAAATGAAATCAAATATTCTTGAACTTAATAACTCCATGGAACAAATGCAATTGGAAATAGATGATAAGGAATTTAGGAAAAATGAGTTTAAAAAACTTCACTAAGTTGAACAAGTATTGCATATGAGTTTACATACATGCAAGCAAAAAAAGTGAGATCTATGATTCTATAAGTGGAGTTGAGATAAAATGAAATCAAGGATTAGATTGAAATTTTAAGAATTCCATGGAACAAATAAAATTGGAAATAGATTCAATTTAAGGAAATGGCAAAATGAATTTTCAAAGTCACTAGGTTTTGTAAATTGGATACATGAATCTGCATGCAAGAAAAGAAAGTGAGAAATGATGAGCTATTTAAGTTGAGTTGAACAAATGAAATCAAAAAATATTTAACTTAAGAATTCCATGGAACAAATGCAATTGGAAATAGATGATAAGGAATTTAGGCAAAATGAGTTTAAACAACTTCACTAGGTTGAACAAGTATTGCATATGAGTTTACATACATGCAAGCAAAAAAAGTGAGATCTATGGTGCTATAAGTGGAGTTGAGTTCAAATGAAATCAAGGATTATATTGAAAGTTTAACAATTCCATGGAACAAATAAAATTGGAAATAGATTCAATTTAAGAAAATGGAAAAATGAATTTTCAAAGTCACTAGGTTTTGTAAATTGGATACATGAATTTACATGCAAGCAAAGAAAGTGAGAGATGGTGAGCTATTTAAGTGGAGTTGAACAAATGAAATCAAAGATTCTTGAACTTAAGAATTCCATGGAACAAATGCAATTGGAAATAGATGATAAGGAATTTAGGCACAATGAGGTTCCAAGTTATGGTAATGTCTATGCAAGATGACTATTTTTTAGTATTAACTTCCAAGTTATCTAACATGGTAACTTTTACAATTGGAAATAGATTTATGAGGAAAACATTGAGGTGTTAATAAAGGTCCTAAACACACACACAAGAGAGAGAGAGAGAGAGAGAGAGAGAGAGAGAAAGAAGAAATAAGTATTTACCTTGTTTCCTTCTATGATAATTTTCCAAGTTTTGTTCACGCCTCTTTTGTTCTTGTTCTTTTGAATAATTTCATTGAGCCTTATTTTTTCTTTTTGCTATTCTCCCATTTTATTCTTCAAGTAGAAGATGACTCAAGAAAAATCCTCTACCAAAAGTAAATTCTCCTCCAAAATTTTCCTTAATTGATAAAATGCAATTTTTTCTTCTCCAATATTCACCTTAATTGATAAAAATGCAAAGTTCTCTTCTCCAAAATCTTCCCTCGATAAAAATGAAAAACTCTCTTCTCCAAAATCTATCCTCCTTGATAAAAATAAAAAAATCTCTTCTCCAAGATCTTTTCTCCTTAATAGAAATGTGAATTAATCTTGCAATGATATGGAATAATGAAAAATAAGCTTGTATTTATATGCATATGAAATTAAAAATTAAAATTAAAATGCATTTGTCGGCCTAGGGTTCAAGCAAACGTCAGCCAAGAGTTTTCTCTAACCACCCAAGCCAAAAAATTTAAATATTATTTCAAAGGGGTTCAAGGGAACACCCATTCACTCGAACCCCCTTTCGAGAAAATGGATCAAGGGGGTTTGAGTGAAAGGGGGGTTCGCTCGAACTCCCCTTTTCCCCCTGCTCCCCCTCTACTACCATTTTTTTGCAAATTTTTTCCTTTCAAAGCTTTGGTTGAGGATGAAAATGGAGGAAACTTCAAAGACCCAACTAGAAGATGGTAGTCCTCAGAACAAGCTATCCATCGAATATAATTTTAATATATTTTGGTTTTATTATGTATTTTTTTTAGTTTAATTAAACATAGTTTTTTCAGCGAAAATCAAGCTCTATGTTGTGCACAGGTGGAAAAATAGTAGATTATCAAAAAAAAAGTGAAAAATTTGTTCGGGCTAGGTATTGATGTCCTTGATCCAGTAAAAAAAAATTAGATTTCAATACATACAAAAAAAGTTATGTTGTTTATGATCCTCCTATGTCTGAACTGTAATTGGTTTGACTTCAAAACTTGATTAAGAAAAAAAATATTCAATAAGACACTATGAAACCAAATGAGCTTGTTAGATATTGTAGTTACAAAGCTAAATTTGAATAAATTATAATTTTATCCTTCATAGAAAAAAAATTTGTGTCGTTTACAGTGAGCGTCACTCCTTAAAAATGGTGTTTGCTAATAAAAACTATCTTTCGAAGGAGATGGAAAAAGAAATGCAATCTAATTCAAAAAAATTTAAAAAATATATATTTATAATCTACAGACAAAATTTCACAAATCACTAGTTTGCATCATCTTCAAATTCCTCATGGTTTAGCAGCTATAGGTGCCCAAAAGTGAAGATTTAGTTTAAAAAATTAAGTTCAATGTCTACTTTGGCCAAAAATTGTAAACTAGTATTCTGGGATCACCCCGTAAGGTCTTCTTCTTAGGGAACATCGTGCCTAATGTCTCCAAGAGAGGAAAATTCAAGAGTAAGATATTTTCTTTCTTAGTGAATGCAACGTGTCGCATCACCACTGTAATGCCCTAAATTTTGACCGAAGGGAAAAATTACAACCATCATTTTTTTTTTGAATAAAGCTATAAAAATGCTAACAAAAACACTAACAATTGATAACCATGCACTAACATAACCTTAAAGTGAGGCTTGACTCCATCAGTCCTTAGCTTTTATTCGAAACCTAATATAACCTTAACCTAAGTCTTAAGTCATCCCATCCTTGGCTGAAGGGCATGCATGATGGATTTTGTATACTTAATGTCCTTTCCTTCCATTGACTCACTCTCGAGTAGCACATCGATGGGGATGTTGTATGAGCAACATTCCTCGATGTGTGTAGTATACGACCCTACTAGTGCATGGTTATCAATTGTTAGTGTTTTTTTAGCATTTTTGTAGCTTTGTTCAAAAAAAAAATTGATGGTTGTGTTTTTCCCTTTGGTCAAAATTTAGGGCATTACAACCACTAAGAGGAAATTTGTATGCTAAGAAATATTGTACTCTTGGAGGACATCAAACCCAATGACACCACCAAGAAAAGGACACATCACAGGAAGAAATAAAATCACACTATGAAACATGAAAAATGTCAAAAGATATTGTCATTGTATGCCCCCACTTTAAAGAAATTGCTACACCATTGCTATGAGCAATTCCTTTAAAGTAGCCAATGTTCAATCCTAAAACATGAAAGCTTACTCAAAAATACCTATGCCAAGTCATATGTTCCCAAAATGAAGTTACGTCATGAAAAAGGAAGGATGGGTTGCCCCTCAAAAAACATAAGGGATCTACAAATTTAGGGTCAGTATATCTTTGCTACAATGTTTTTATAGAGCTCAGAAACATCATCATTCCTCAAATACTCATAGAATTGGAAGAATGACACATAAATATCAAAAACAAAGAAAAGCTTTCAGTTCAACATGGAAGAGACCTAAATGTCTCGACGCCTGCATCATCCCTAAAACGAAAGAACAAGAAAAGAAAAAAGGTAAAATGTTTTCGACATATAGAAGAATGTAGGTACAAATAGAGGAATGCACAAAAAGCCATCAAACAAAACAGTATGGGGGATCACATTATGCACATGCAACCACACAAAGAATATGAAAAAGAAAAACATGCAAAATATTAGTAAGGCACATGCAATTCAACCTATAACAGGTCGTCTACATCCCATTCTCGGTCAGTATATACGGAAGGTAGACAGCTAGCCAAAGGGACAACATCAAGTGCCAAACTAGGACAAGCACCATGATCAACACTCTTTTTAGGAGAGGGTGAAATCACAATACTGTGTCTCACTTTTTTCCCAAGATGGACATTTACATCAATATTTTTAACTGAATCTTCATCTTCTGAGACCTATAGCAACTAAACCATTAAGAATTTGAAGATGATGCAAACTAGTGATTTCTGGAAATTTGTGTGTAGATTGTAAATGTATTTTTAAAATAAATTTTCTAAAACAAATCATGAATCTTTCAACATCTCCTTTAATAACTAGTTTTAAACATAAAACAACATTTTCAAAAAGTAATGTTTGTGTCGTACAACATAACTTTTTTTCTATAAAGGATAAAATTATAAATTTTGAAATATAGATTCTCAACATCAATATCCTAGGGAATGGATATTTTTTTTCATAATTTTTTGTTACACGTTTTTATTTTGAATTAATTTCTAAAGTCATTGTAACTATAATTTGGACATAAAAATTGTATGGCCCTTTTCAATAACTGTTGTATGTATATATAGAACTCAGCTGTTTTTGGTTGAGAACGGGACATCCATTACCTCACTGGAGAAGGGTATTTTGAGGATTTTTTTATAGTTTATCTTTCCCTCAAAACTGTTTAACGTTGGTAAAAATTCAGAACCAAACATATAATAAAATGAAAAAATATCAAAACTATACTTGTTGGAAAGCTCGTTTTGAGGACTAAAATCTTGCAAAATATAATTTCTAAATGGCATTATTTAATCCCTCAAAAGGTAAATAAAAAGTGTTTTTTTTCCAGCATTTTGATAAGTGCGAAGAAAACTCAATTGTGGGTATGTTTTAATACTAGATGGATTATATCCAAGGGGGTTTGATCTAAGGGGGTCTTATCTATCCCTCTTCAATTAAAACCCTTTATATGGAACCTTTCATGGCTTAAATTATTAGTTTTTTTCTAAAAACCATGATTTTAGGAAAAAATCAGCACGTCCCAAAAGTGAGACACACTATTGTGGTAGCACCCAAGAATTTTAATTAAACCTCATGGAAGAGGAGAAAAATGAATTCAACTCATTATTCACTTGTTCATCAATATTTTCAATTTCAATATCATCATCTAAATTAATCACAATAGGAGTTCAAATGATAATGTCCTTGGAAGGTTCTTATTTACGTTGCAGTGAAGGTATAGAATCATCATGCATTGCTTTACGAAATTTTGGATTTTGATTTTCTATTTTTCTCTTTTCTTCTTTAGTTTGTAACATAAGAGCAATAGCACGATGTCTACACCTATCCTCTCTAGCATTTCAGTTTCTTTTCATTCTATTTTTAGTTTGTGATTGTGTAGGAGCAAGTTTGTCAACCATAGGTTTCTTTTCTTCACTTAGGGAAGGAACGGAAGGAACCATGGGAGCTTGTTCAACCACTTTCTCTTTATCTTTGTAAACTTGTTTGATTTTAGAAGGCACAACAAGATTGTTTTGATTGTCTCATGATCTCTTATATGAAATGGTTGGAGGATTTGTTATAGGCTGGTCTTGGTTATGAGGAGGAGCTTTTTGTTCAATCTTGGTTTCATCAAGGAAAGGATACTTAATCATGGGTCGAGGCATGTTTCTAAGGGATAATTTTTCTATGCACTTTTCCTTAAAATTTTGGTATGATTTGAAAAAGAAGTCCTCATGAGGTCTAATAGGTTCAATAGGCTCGAGCCAAAAGAAATCTAATGAAAAATTCCCACGAGAAGACACAAGATTAAAGCCACTATGTTGCATAGTAAAGATCTAATTTCCAAATGGAAACTTCAAACATTTATGCACAATCGATGGGATGACATTCATGGAGTGAAGCCATGGATAACCTAACTACACATCAAATTGATACAACATCGGGATTGTAGCATTGAAAAAAGTAACCCTTTTTCACACTTAGTTTGGGAATGAATAATTAATGATAAAAAGGACTTAATTGTTCCTTATTTATGGTGTTTTAAAGTGTTTTATTAGACTTTCAAACTAATCTATGGCTTTATTAATAATTGAGGTTAATTAAAGCTTAGTTGGCCCCTTAAATTCAAATCCAAGCCTAATTTATTGCATTTTTTGAAGGATAAATCCTAACACTCATTATTAATGTTGCATAACACTTAATTTGGCAAGGTTTGAGTCTTAGGATAGTGACCATGGACCCATTCACCACCTAGCGAATGGGTCCTCACTATGTCCTAGGACCCCCTTTTTACATGTTATTTCACCTCCCTAAAACTTGGTCCTAGTTAACTGTGCTAGGACCCATTCGCCCAAGGTGGTGAATGGGTCCTCCTTACCTAGGACACTCCTTTTTTGAATTTGTTTGTGGTGGGATTTTAAGGATTTTGAATCCTATCTATCTAATGTTGGCTTGTGTTATTTGAATTT
>VDFB02000015.1:414132270-414200285 GCA_007258455.2 Sequoia sempervirens
TATATATATATATATATATATGAGATCGGTTAATTCATTTTGGTATGCATGAGTGCAAGTTTGATATGTATTGATGTGTGTGCGAATATCAGAAGAGAAGTTGAGTTATTTTCATTAGTGCAGAAGAGGATTTTTGTGAAGTGAATTAAGGCAAAGCAGAGTGAAGTGCATAATCAAACATGAGGTCTAGAATCTAATCTATGTGCCTAACTAAAACTGTAATAAGGAATTTATAGATGATATCTACTTAGTTCGACCCTTTGTTGTATTCCAAATATTTTGTAAGGTAGTAAGCCTTCCTAATTTTTAGCAGTGAGCTCTAAGCAGTGTGCCTAAATACAGGTGCATTCCCATTTCGTAAAACACTTACATTTTGAGTACTCAAAATTGTGGATTGACCTCCACAGTGGTTTTTCCCTTAACTGGGTTTCCACATAAAAATCCTTGTGTTATGGTGTTGTGGCTCGTTATTCTATGTTCATGCATATTTAATTTGATTGAATGTTTTTAGGTACTAAAGGAACATATTAATAAAGTTAAAGTTGCACAACACTGATTCACCCCCCCTCTCAGTGTTGCTTGAGTCCAATAATTGGTATCAAAGCTAAGTTCCTTGGAAGAAGTTTAGCAGCTTGAGGTGGATCTTGGAATGTAATGGACTCTGGAAGTCTTCAACAACAACTTTTGGTGGCACTTGATGATCTTGATCAGTCTAAATTAGAAGTCTGTTGGAACTTTATATATACAAGGATGCAAGTAGAAACTATCTCTCAGAAGCTGAAGGATCGGATTATTAAGTCTAGGGAAAAGAGAAAGGATCTATGTGATCAGATTAAGTATAAAGAAAGAAAAAGCATGGATGATATTCACGTGAATCAGACCTTGAAGGAGATAACTGAAGAATGTGAAAAGCTTGCTAAAGACAATGCTACCCTAAAACATAAGATGGAATCTATGGCAATGAAAATGACTAAGGAGATTGAAGAAAGAAAGAAGAATGAAGAAAATATTGCCCAATCCCTAAAAGAGAAATTTGATGAATGTAGCAGAATTAATGGAGAATCCATTCAACTAGAGATGGAACTACAACAATCTAGAAGCAATGAAGAAGAACTTGAAAAACATATTATTATTCTTAGAGATGAACTTACCACTACAAATGAATACAAGGAGAAATTCAAGATTAGCTCTGTGAAGCTTGATGAGCTGACTTGAGGAGAAAAGAATGCAAATGATAAGTGAGGTCTTGGTTATGAGAAGGGAGAAAGTTTCAGATCTGAATAGAGGAATTTGAAGCAAGGACATCAAATGAACAAAGCAAAAAGGCTTATGTTAAGACAACCTAATGCTCAAAAGTTTGATGGATATTGTTTTGCTTGCAATAAATTTGGTCATATGGCTTCTTAGTGTAAAAGTAAAATGAAATCCAGTGAATCATCATTTTCTAGTCATTGTTTTAATTGCAATAAGTTTGGTCACAAGTCAATTGTATGTAGAAATGTGTTAAACAACTTTGTTGATAGAAGAAATGTTAGATGTTATACTTGTGGAAGATTTGGGCATATTGCTAATCAGTGCAGATCGAGAAGAAATCAATGGAGTAACTAGTTTGAACAAGGGAATCTTGTGTGTTTTAATTGCAAAAAATATGGTCACATTGCAAGATTTTGCAGAAACTAGAATATGGATAAAAGAGGTCCGGTATACAAAGGCAGAAATAAGAAAAAAGATGGTAAAGGAAAAGGGAAAGTATCTATGGATGAAATAAGAGATCAGATGAAGAAGACATGGGTGAAGAAGAATTCCTCTGATGAGCCTACACCAGAAACTGCTTCTGGTAATTCCTCCAGGAATTAGTTTTAGGCCGTTGGCCTATGGGGAGCTGTCAAGAAAATATTTCAAACCCCCTACCGATAAATGACACTGGGATATGAATAAGTGCAGTGGTTGCACTGATGATCTACAAATGTTGTTGGAAAGGATATTGTGCTGAATTGAAGGTCCACAAAATTCTTTGTTTGATAATGGAGAAAACAGGGTATCCAGATAGGTTAGGGAAAAAGAATTTATTACAACAAAAGTCAAAAGTGTGAAATATAAAAAGCATCTTGAAACCCTCATTTGCCACTTTGTGTCGAAGAAAAAGGAGAGTGCACTGCACCAGAATTTCAAATGTGTGAAGAGGATTCGACGGTGAAACCCTAATTCACTAGGTATTTTGATTATATTGAGAAATTTGGTGTGCAGTTGAATAATTTCTTTGGTATTTCTAAGTCATGTTTATGGAAGGTAAAATGGAACAATTCAAGTGAATGGTAAAACTAGATGAATACAATAGTGAAAAGATTAGAGCCAAAAGCAACTTGTTGTCGCACGATGAATTGAAATGGTTGAAAGAAGTGAAACACAAAAGCTTGGATTTCTAGAGTGAATTTCCTTATTTCAGAAATGCATAAATCATTGAGTTTGTCCTGAACAGATTGAATGAAGACATTCTGACACTAGATAAACCCTATCAAATCTCGAAAGAAGTGATTGCAGCGGTAACCAAATTATGCAAAGTGGGGGATGTGCCGAGGAAGAAGTCAATTCAAAATAAAGAAGTTGAAACCCTAACCAGAGTAACTAGAGATCAAAGGGAACTAATAATATCTATAATCAAAGATCCAATAACAAGGTACATTGTGCATGGAATATCTTATAAAATATTTTTCAGAGACATAGAAGGTGCTACTTCGGCAGGTGTTGTTTATATTTCACACAAAATGATAATGGAAGATCAGGATTTCAATCTCGTTGGACTGTTGAAAGATCAATTGATGGAGAACGTTCTATTGACAAAGGAAATAGGCTACCCTTTCAGGTTTGGTACTTTGGTTATATGCCTTGTGATGTACTTTCTGAACTGCTTACCCCTGAATGACAATGTAATGTGGGAAGAGAGTGAACCGGTTTGTAAGCAGATTTATAAATACTCTAAAAATTTAGAAAACTATGATCAAGTGTATGAAAGTTTATTTAAGGGTTTGCTAAGGAAGTTTGGATCAACTATTTCAATTCTGGTAAGAGAACTTGTAGTTGGATCCTCCTTCGATGAAATGGAAAGAAAGAAGAGAAAAGCAAAAGAAAGAGATATCAGTACTCCACCAGCATGCAAGGCTCCAAAAGTTGAAGGGAAAGGGAAAGAACAAGTGATTGTGGACATACCAGATGAGGAATCTGATAAGGTAACTGAGGACATCCTTGGAAAAGAATTGGAAACAGATGAATCAGAACAAGTAAAGGAAATGATAGAAGGAAGTGAAGGAGAAAGTGATCTAACTAAGGAAGATTTATTGCAACTTATCCTTGAGGAAGATGGAATGCAGAAAATTGTGAACATGTGGACTATCAAACCTTCATATGAGCAGGACATGATCTTAAATGTTCTAAGTGGTCATTTTGTGCACAATCATATCAAACCAGAGAGTTTTTAGAATAAGTTGCTAGAAGAGATGATTGAATGTATCAAGGAAATCATGGACTCTGAGTTTCAGAATAAGGAAGAAGAAGTGATTCTACATTTAAAGAAGTAGTATAGATTGTCACTTACCAAGTTGAAAATTCACATGAATGAACTAAGGAAATGCATAAGCACATCAAATAGCATTTATAACTATTGTCTTCGATGGCCCCATGCAATCAACAAGTAAAAGGAGAAGTTGGATCAAATTGAAACAAAGCTAAACAATATTTGTCAAAATTTTAACATGTCTCAGGATAAAGATGGTGCAATCAGGAAAAGGATTCAAGAATCGCAAACAGAGCATACAAATGTTCAGAACACCAGGAACATAATTGTGGACACCTTTTGGAAAGTGAAGGACATAACCGAATGTAGGCTGAAACAATTGATTGAAATACTGAGGAAGGGAGAAGTATTGAAAGAGGCCTTCACCATTTCAGAATCCCTCATCAAGATTATCAATCAGACATATGAAAATAACAACATGATTATAATCACTAGGATTGTAGTAGAAGCATGGAAGAAATTCCTTCCGGAGATGAAGGAAAAGCACAAATTAATCTTCAATTAGCAGGTACAACTCTTCAAGTTTTTGAATCAATTTTGCACAAATAAGTTTTCGGTTATATCTTCATAAGGAGAGATTGTTGGCATAAGGGGAGAAAGAAAATATTTTATTATCTTTTTCATTGATGTCAAAGGGGGAGAGAGAGCAGTGAAAAATGCCTTATCAATCTTAGGGGAGTTTTGTTGATTTTTGGCTTTTTGAAGTTTTGAAGGCTCTGACACTTAGTCATTTTTCACTAAGTGTTGCCATCAATGCCAAAGGGGGAGATTTTTGGAATATGGCTTCTAGTGTTGTCATTGATGGAAACTGAATTCATTGATCCGGTCTGCACTACAATATCTAACTATACCTAAAAAATAGAATGAGGAACATGGTATCTGGCTGGAGTTGAATCTGTTAGTTAGTTTGCACTATTAGTTTATCAGTCTTGGTCACAGATCTCAGGGAAGGTCGTTGCGTATCTGAAATATGTTATTCTTGAGTTTTGTGCTGTCACATCAAGTGGTGTACGAGTTAGGAGATCCAGTTGTTCAATTTTCTGTTTATTAGTATATGATGGCCGACTAAGTGAATATTGGGTGTTGCAGATGTTTAAGGCAGAATTGTTTAAAGTATTCTTGTGTTGAATATTTTGTTTTGGGTCGTAATTATGCTATGGATGACTTTGGTGGATGCACATTAAATGTTCATGATTTGAGCTGACCGTTGGAAGATATTTTCTATTTTATTGAAGCCGACATTTAGTGACTAAATTCTTGGTAGCGGATATATATATGAGATTGGTTAATCAATTTTGGTATGCATGAGTGCGAGTTTGATATGTATTGATGTGTGTGCAAATATTAGAAGAGAAGTTGAACGATTTTCATTAGTGCAGAAGAGGATTTTTGTGAAGCAAATTAAGGCAGAGCAGAGCGAAGTGTAGAATCAGACATGAGGTTTAGAACCTGATCTATGTGCCTAACTGAAGTTGTAATCAGGGATTTATAGATACTATCTACTTAGTTCAACCTTTTGTTGTATTCCAAATATTTTGTAAGGCTGTAAGCCTTCCTAATTTTGAGTAGTGAGCTCTAGGCAGTGTGCCTGAATGCAAGCGCATTCCTATTTTGTAACATTTATATTTTGAGTACTCAAAATTGTGGATTGACCTCCACCGTGGTTTTTCCCTTAACTTGGTTTCCATGTAAAAATACTTGTGTTATGGTGTTGTGTCTCATTGTTCTATTTTTATGCATCTTTCATTTGATTGAATGTTTTTAGGTATTAAAGGAACAAATTAATAAAGTTAAAGTTGCCCAATACTGATTCACCCCCCCTCTTAGTGTTGCTTGAGTCCAACATGGGGAGTACATGATTGGGCTAGGAGGATGAGAAAAAGGGAAATACAAAAAAAAGTGATGATTGACAAGTTTTGCACAAGGAATAATTATATTGGTATACATGAACAATAAAATGCTCTTTTATAGCTATATAAAAATTAAAATTCTAATTAACAAGTAGTGCATCAATTTTTCTTTCATGAATTCTAGTTGACCAATAAGCACACCAAAAGATTCTAACTTAGGATGGTGATCCTCAAATAATAAAACCTTAAATATGTCAAATTCTAACTTAGTATGGTGATCCTCAAATCATAAAACCATAAATATGTCAAACAAGACCCTATTTATGAAAATGACCATGTGAGAGGAAGACTCATCTTGAAGGAAGATAAAACTAATGGAAACCATGGATGGAGGTAGAAGCAGACCCTAAGTCCATATCAAAGTGTAGGAATTGAAGAATTAACATCATCATTATCACTAAATGAGGAATTTTTTTTTTGATAATGCCCATAGAAATTAAGCTTAGATTGGAGGGCCTGGTGTGACAATCTTGTGGGAGTGCAATTAACTTTTCTTGTGAGATTTTATCACAACTACCAAAAATTAGAGAGGAAGTCAGCAATGAGCATCTATTTTGATATCTTGGAGCATGGATGAGGAGTGAGGAGAAGTTGTATGTTTGTTAAGAAGAACATCATATGTACCGCTTTAAACAAAAAACTTGATATTTTAAACAAAAACCCTTACATTTGGAAGATTTATAGGGCTTCTCAATATAAGCTCAAAAAACACCAAAATATGGGAAGAAGTCTGCACTGAGTCATACTACATTACAAATATCCTTGTGTCCTAAAGTTATACTTTCCAAAGAAGTCCTCTATTCTCCATCAAATATTTGCAAAGAGGCTTGAGCTTCAAACCTTAATCCTCTTCATACATGGCAACATCGTTCATTAATGAGCATCCGGTGAGAACAAGATGAAGGATTTTTTGTACTAAAGATATCAGTTCGAGCTTACATTCCTTTGTGAGGCTCTCAGATCTCAAACTAACAAAAGGGAAACAAAGGAAATATTTGCATCTTGCCAATAATTTCTCAATTGTAGCAATGGAGAGGAAATGATTAGCATCCCACCAATAATTTTTCAATTCAAAATATATTTTTTAATTACCCACTTTTATTTATGTGAATAACTATTTAGTCACTTTTATTTGTAAGACTAAATAATTTTTTATTCAATGACCAAGTTAGTCATTTATTTATTCATTTATAGCTGAATTACAAAAAATTAGTAGAATTTAGTCATTTTTCGTTGTTGTGACTAATTTTTTTAGTCACGTAGTCATTTATTTACCAAATTCTACTAGTCGTAACTAATATTTAAAGTAATTATTTAGATTCTAAAATTCCTCAATAGTAGAAATCTTATGGCTATAGGATTTAGGTAGAGTTCTCAATGCCTTCTTTACCACTTCATCATCTTCAAGATTTCCACCAAGCCCTCTGATGGAATTGACAACTTCATCCAATTTTTTGCATGTAGCTTGTAATGTTTTCATCCTTTTCCATTCGAATGTTTTCAAACATGATCTTTATATTTTGCATCATAGCTTGCTTGACCTTATCATCTCCTTCATAAATAATTTCCCACTTTTTCAATATCTCATTAGCAATTTTAAGATTCATAACTTTCATAAGCTCATTATTAGAAAGACCACTCAAAAGAGCATACCTTGCTTTCCCATTGTTCTCATAGGCCTTGATCTCATCATCAATGCTCAGACCATTTGTAGGCATAGTGTATCCAATCACAACAAACTTCCAAACTCCATATCCAAGGGATACCATAAAACCTTCCATCCTTGTCTTCTAGAATGCATAATTTGATCCATCAAACAAAGGAGTATCTCTCTTGTGTTCCATCCTAGATATACCTCAAGTGGTTAAGCTTTCTTCCACATACCCAAGCTATGATACCAATTTTTGAATGCACAAGACAATTGAGAGGGGGGAGGTGAATCAGTTGTACATTAAAGCTTGAAAACCATCATTAACATTTAGATCCACATCAACTTTAATAACATTTAAATTGTTAGAATGATTTAGCATGAAAGAAAATAACATAAACTAAAACACATCAACGCCATGCACAATAGAACTCCAGATTTACATGGAAAATCCAAGAAGGAAAAAACCACGGTGAGGATTATCTCACAATATAAAGTAATTGAAACACTAAATACAATAGGCTCATTGCTGGAGGGCTCATTTTGCAAGAAGAAAGAAGGGTTCATTGCTAATCGCTCACTGCCAGATTACATAAAAGAAGAAAAGAAGGATGTTATAATGAGAAATCCATCTCAATGCAACAAAAAATTCCACCACAACATCGCCAACACATTTGCAGCCTTTCTAAAGATTGTAGACACATTTTTCTCACCACTTCCAATAGTCTAACTCATTAAATCTTGCACTACACTTCACAACTCTAAAATTTGCATCACACACACTACACACACATTCTCCATCAACACAACACTTATTTATACCTTCTTCAACCTTGAAAACATTCTCTAAGGTTGGCTATGCACCTCAACTATGAAAATTCAAATTAGGTCGAAACTAAGCATTATCGTGGTGGAAAGGAATGAAAGAGAATCACACCACATCTTAACTCAAACCCAAATCATACATATACACCACACCACACTTCCAAAATCACTGAAGAAAATCCACAATTAGCGTAAACACCCAAGGTTGGTTGAACTTGTATAAACACCTTTAACATTTAAATACACACTTCCTCAAAGCCAAAGATGAATCATGGACCACACACAACACTTGAAAATGATTTGGAATATTCCACAAACACCCTAAAATCCAACAAATTCCTTCACAATAACTTTCACTTTGAAGAATAAACTCGTCTTGTTCACCTCGATAAAATTCCACACACTGCAGCTCAAGAAATCAACTTGCGGAGCACCAAAACATGAAAAAATTCAATTGAAGGTAGATATGAACCTTACCAACACACTTTTAGAACCACAAGACAAAATCAAACTATGGAGAAATTTGAGCAAAACCATTTCTCCTGCATAACATCGCAACATAGTTCACATTACTGGTGAACACAATCTCTTTTTGTATAATGATTCAAATCAAGAAATTTTGGATATAATTTGGTGATCAATTTCTAACCAATATATCCAAACCACAGAAAAATATCCAACCATAAAGAAATGTAGAGAAAAAAATAGAACACCACCTATATGCCAAAACACCTCTACAACACATTGTTTCCTTTTCTATTTAAATTTTTCTCAAACGGGCAGAGCACCTAGGAAACACTAGGCATTTGCCAAATTTAGGTTAAATTTTGTTTTGATGTTTTTCCATGAAGGTCATGTTGACATTTAGTTAGTATTTGAGGTTTATGAATAAGTCTTGATCTATTGCAATTAGTGGAATAAGAAGTAGAAAGAATGGATGGGTTTAGAAGCTCATCTTGCTTAGGTTGCTAACTTTTGGAAAAAGTTGAAAAACATAGTGGATTTTGTAACTTTGGCCATTAGGTCATGAATAAGTCTGACCAAAGAAGATAACTATTTGAGGAACCTATTTAAGGTGTGCCTCGACCTGAAAACAAGGTTGGAAGCTTTGGTATTGTGGAAACATTTTGTGGATTGAAAGGAAAACAACGTTTTGTGTGTTTTTTCTGATTTTTGTTCCAAATTAGAGTTTAAATGGATTGAATCTGCTACTGTGTTCAATGCAAGATGTAGGGTAGCAATCTCCCAAGCTTTGTGTGTCATTTTTGTGTTTTCTTCATTCATTTTCAGTCATTGTTTGTAAATAGTTTGTTGGCACCCTGTTGCTGGTCTGAACTAGACAAGTTGAAGAGAATGGAGTGCTAGAACACTTTCCCACCGTACAAATTGTACAACCCTTTGGGAACAGTGCATAGACTCCATGTATGTACATATGGTGGGTTTTAGGGTTAGGGAACAAACAGGAGCTGTTGGAAAGATCTTGCCCTAGGCAAGCCAGGATGGTGCCCGACTAGGAATGCAAGAAGTGCAGTGCATAGAATTTTGTAGGGGGTCAAGTTCTTTGAGAATTTCCTTTTAGAGGTGGTAGGTAAGTGTCTTACCTAGTTGTAGCATGAAGGGGAAGGCTCCATTAGTTCAATTGATGTGAGAACAAGTTGACAGATTGAAAGCAGCCAGACAGTGGCTTTAAAACCCTAGAAAATTCCCATTTTCAGATTCAAGCATTGTATGGTCAGTTAAGGCTTAAGACCTCAAAAATCCTTGAGAGGTGTTCATTTGATCCAAGAATCTCAAAGAAAGAGTGAGTGTCTTTTGGGAAGTTTTTGAACAAAGACCAGTTTTCTCGGAGATGGAGGCCTAATAGGGGCTCAAGGGCTAGTAGCCTTTTTAACCCTAGTTGAGGGTTTGGTGAAAGCGATGGAAAGGTGGAGTTTTGGTGAACCTTCAAGAACCCTAGGAGGTTGGTTTGAAGCCACTGAAGATATTTCTACACCCCTACAAGATCAAATTGAGTGTTGAGGATAGGTTAGCCTTTAGGGTAGGTTAAGGGCTAAGGAAGTGTTGAAGCGTTGCCCCAAGGTTGGCTTGGTTGGTAGGATATGACTTGATGGTTGGGTTGGCAAGGTGAACCAGGGGAGTCTACACAAGTAGTAGGTCCTATAGGTTAGTGGTGGTGGAGTGTGACACCATAGGGTCTTCCTAAACAAGATCCAAAGCATGGAACAGTGAGTGTTTCCATCCAACCCTCCCTATCAAAAGCACTTGGAAACCAAACACCAAAAACAAATTCTCATCATCTTGATCACTTCCTCATCACCACCAAACCAACTGAAACACAAAAAATCATTAACCAAACAACATCCACAAACAAAATCTTATCAAAGCAACACTAGAGGTTGAGACTATTAGTACTTACTAATAACAACATAATGAAACTAATCAAATCATCATAGCTTCTCAACCATCACCAATTGGCATCAATGAAAACAAAAACATAAGCCTATTGAGATCAATGAAAAAACTAACTACACATACTTACAACACTCTATAGTATGAATTTCTTCTTTCTGTTAGACATCCTATATATTTTCTTCCTTCATCATGGTTCTTGATGCTTCCTGAACTATCCAATTCTTCCTCTCCACAAATCTATTCTACTAGGGAGTTCTAGGAGTAGATATTTATCTCTTTATTCCATGATCTTCACAAAAACTATTAAAATCATTGGAGGTGAACTCACCACCTCTATTAGACCTCAAGCACTTGATTTTCAAATTCATTTCATTCTCAACCATAGATTTAAATGCTTTAAACTTATCTAGAGCTTCTAATTTTTCTTTGAGAAATGTTACCCAAGTCATTCTAGAATAATCATCTATTAATTACATGAAATACCTATCACCTTGAGAGCTTCTTATTCTAGTAGGTCCACATAGGTTTGTTTGCACCAAATCGAAAGGTCCTATGGTAGAATATTCTTTAGTTTTGAACCTCTTCTTTGTTTGCTTTCCAAGCTAACAATCTTTGCAAATTGCATTAATAGGCTTTATAATCCTTGGAAAATCTCTCACAACATCAGTAGAATTGACCTTCACTAGGCTATCAAAGTTAATGTGATCCATTCTTCTATGCCATAGCCAAATTTCATTAATTTGAGACATAAAGCACTTAACACCACCACCTTTGAGATGATAAACATTTCCTTTTGTCCTTGTACCAGTAACAACCAAAGTTATTAGATGATTGGACAATATATTTACTTGTGAAGAATCATATATGAATACTATGAGCCATGTTGGAGAGATGTAGGTGAAGGACACACAATATATTGAGAGGGGGGGTGAATCAGTAGATCATTTTTTTTGGAAACCTTTACAACTATTATATAGATTTTTAATATGAAGAGAACTGAACCATACAAGCTAGTAATTAAAGCATAACATAAGATAACACATAGCACTAGATATACGTGAAAAACCAAGATGGGAAAAACCACACTGAGAAACAATCACAAATAGGAATATAATAATTGAATTTTATAATGTGATGTAGGCACCAAGCTACCAGAGACACCAATCACCAAATGAATCTATAGGAACCAACCTACTGGAGACAAAAATCCCCACTAGAAAGAGACATCAATCCTCTACTGAAACAATACAACAAGTAGAACACCAATCCTAGTGAAATATAGAAATAATGGTGGATTTGAAATATAACTTTGATATGTGCCACATACATAGTTGACACTCTATCACATTGAAAATGCACCTTTGATATTGGCGGTCCCTCTTTTCGTCACACTTTTGTCACATACCTTCCATTCATTATACTTACATAATACACACACTTGTGACACTTACATACCTTCCACATGCTACTAGCCATTACTGCACATGCCTTGAACTTTGAATGGCTTGAACAACCTTCTAATACTTCAAAAGTCCTTGCACACTAAGTTGTGCCATGAAAAACTTAGGAACCTGATAGAACTAGTGTAGAAACACTTTCCTTCCAAACTATAGAGCTATACTACATTTATGAGAGAAATTCCAACCATAATAATAAATCTCTCTACCCAAAAGATATCTTTTTGGACCACCACACTCATGCTAACTACACACTCAACATGGTATAATAAATACATTAACTATCTGATAAACACTGATAAACATATGATAGATTAGACAACCTACACACTGACAAACAACATGCTTCTGAAATCTTAAGTCAAATGACAATTCTAGTATTCCTACAATCTTCTCCATCTTCGACAATTTTCACATCTGACAACCTTGACACTCTTTGAAGACTATTTTCAACAACAATGACCTACTGACATCAATGATGACCTATGCTCAAAAATCTCCCCCTTTGTCATTGATGGCAAACAAAAAAATGTTGGGGCCACAAAACATACTTGAAAGAAAACATTTGAATGATTTCTTGGTTGTAGCATTTAATCTCCCTATGAAAGATATGGCATTCTGAGGTCACTTTCAACTTAATTTATCATTTTCTTAATTCAAAATTTTGAGCCCACTTTCTCCCCCTTTGACATTAATGGTAAAGGATCAACATTCATTTTATACCAGTACACTGCAACATTTGGAAACCTATTTCTCGAATAGACTCCCCCTGAGTCCATGCATCACTACTTTTGAAAAAAATTCGTAAGAACACCAATCCTTCTTGTGGTGGGGATACCAAGATCCCCCTCACCCTGTACTTTTGTTTTGAATCAAGAGAAGGGAGCAAAAAATCCCAACTTCTACCGAAGAAACTCAAATGTCTCCTTACGAAGGGGCTTTGTGAATATATTTGCAACTTGCTCCTTTGTATCCACATATTCCAATCTTACTTCTTTCTCTACAACCTTCTCTCTCAAGAAATCATATTTGATTGCAATGTTTTTTGTTCTTGAGTGCATCATCAAATTCTTTGAAATTTTTATTGCACTTGTGTTATCACAAAGAATAGTTATAGGATCTTCAAACTCAATCTTCATCTCCTTCAAGTTCTGCTTCATCCAAAGCACCTAAGTGCAACATGATGCTGCAATAATGTATTTTTATTTTTCTATAGATAAAGAAACTAATTCCCACTTCTTACTCAACTAGGATACCAAACTGTCTCCAAGGAAGAAAGCACCACCACTTTATGCTCTTCCACTCATCCACACATCCTTCCCAATCTACATATGTATATGTAGTAAGAGTGAAAATTTCACTCTTTGGATAACATAGACCAAATTCTTTAGTAGCCTTTAAATACCTAAATGTTCTCTTTAGTTCCTTCACATGAGTTTAGCTGCACCAAAGAAAATATTTCCTCAAAGTCAATACCTTCAACTTGAGCATACCCTTTACACACAATTCTTGCTTTGTTCTAGATCACTTCACCTTCTTCATTCAACTTGTTTTTAAATAACCACTTTATTCCAATCAAATTCTTGTCTTTAGGCCTTGGGACAAGTTCCCAAGTTTCATTCTTCATTCTTCATGATCTAATTTAGTTCTTCCTCCATAGCTTCTATCTTTCCTTGTTCTTTTCTTGAATCTTTGTATGTATTAGGTTCTATATTTAATAGTAAAGAAAATTTACTTGCTCTTTTGATCTTTCTAGCCTCTTCTGAGTTAGAACCCCACTATCTTTGTCACCTGTGATTTGATCTGCAGAGTGATTTTTTTGAACATAGATAGCTGGAGTTTTTAACTTTTTGGAACAACTTCTATGTTTTCAATGTTGCTAAAAATTGATTCTTATTTATCTTCTACTTCTAGAATAGTAGTATATTGAATAGTTTCATCAACCTTCACATTTTCACTTTTCACTATCCTCTTCAATTCCTTTTCTTATAACATTTGTAAGAATTTCTTCTTAAAGAGTAACCAAGAAAAATGCCTTCATTTGACCTTGAATAAAACTTACCAAAATTTTATTCATCTTTCTTGATATAACACTTCCAAATATTTTGAGGTTCTTTACTAATGCCAATCTTCCTTTCCATAGCTCATATGGAGTCTTCTCTATCTTACACCTGATCTAAAATCTATTCAGAATATACACAACTGTTTGTGTAACTTATCTCTAGTACATATCCAATAGATTTAATTGACATAGCATAATCCTCGCCACTTCTTGTACAATCAGGTTCTTTCTTTCTACAACTCCATTTTGCTGCAAAGTTCTAGGGGTAGAGAACTGCCTCTAGATTCCATGCTCTTCACAAAATATTTCATACTTCTCAGCTGTAAATTATCCACCTCTATTTGATCTTAGGAATTTGATTGTCCTTCTAGTTTCATTCTCCACCATAGTCTTAAATTATTTGAAGTTCTCAAAAGTTTTTGACTTCTCTTTTAGATATGCAATCTAAGTCATCCTAGTATAATCATCAATCAACATAATGAAACACCTGTCTCCTTTTGGATTCTTAGTCCTCATTGGTCTGCATAGATATGCATGTGCCAAATATAATGGTTTTGATGTGGAATACTCCTTAGCAATAAATTTGCATCTTGTCTGTTTGTCTTCATGACATGGCTTGTAGCTGATTATTGAGGTTTCTTAATTCTTGGCATAACTTGGACCAACCCTTTTGAACTAATATTGACAATATCATCAAAATTCATGTGTCCTAACCTTTTGTACCAAATCTAGCTTTCATCCTTTTGCATAGTGAGATAAATTTTTCCATTCAACTCACTAAGGTGATAAATATCACTATATGTCTTGCTTCCTTCTACAATTAACTCTTTGGTACTTGATTCTCCGATTTCACAACTATCAACACTAAAGGATAAATTGTAGATCCTTTATCACACATCTAACTAACACTCAACAAATTATGCTTTAAACCTTCAACATAGAAAACATCACGCATCTTTGTATTACCACCATTAAGACTTAAAGTACCCTTATAAATTTTTTTGGCAATTGAATTCTTTCCAAGGGTAACAAAACCACCATCAAATTTCTTGAAATTCATGAACTTTTTTTTATCTCTAGTCATATGACTAGAGAAACCATTGTCAATAATCCAAAGGTTCTTCTCCTTTTGAGCATGTAAATTAGTCTAAGCAATCATAGACTTTTTAGACTTCTTCTCTTTAGGGACCTTCTTCCAGACCTTCTCTAGAACATCACTTCTTTTTTTGGTAATGAGGAACACATAAAATTACTTCTACAATTCCTTGCAATGTGTCCAAAATTGTTGCACTTGAAATAAATGACAATAAAGTTGAACAGACTTGTGCAAATTCATTATTACAAAAAAATTTATTTATTCTTATTGAAACTCTTCTACAATCCACAACCTTATGTCCATAATCATTACAACTAAAAAAATAACCAAAGGGAGACAAACTTGACTTGGTATTGTATCCTTGAATTTTGAATCTTCTCCTTTTGTTTTGAACTTGAATAAAGCCATCATTATGACTCATACTTCCATCACTTGTCATGGTCCTTTCTAACCTTGAACTTCTAGAACCTATCATTTCTAGACTTTCCTTAGTAGCCTTCTCTAATTTTTTGTCACCTTCTTCTTCTGGTCATCAGAACCTACTCTGGTTTTCCCATTGGAAGCTTTTTGACCATCCAATATATGATCTAGGGTTTCAATGATTTTATTGAATTTCAACTGTAGTTGATGATTTACCTTCTCAAGCTCTTTTCTGGATGCAAAAATTTCTGCTTCAATATTCTCACAGTCTTTGTCTCTTGATAGTAATTTTTCTATAATAACTTTGACAACTCTTTTTGCTTCTTTTTCTTGAATCTTTAGATCTTGACAATCATTTTTTTAGTAATCTTCAAATATTTTTCTATTCTTTATTTGGCTCTCATTTATTTTGGAATTTTTTCCTTCAACTTTTTGATTTCTTTTCCAAACCATAATAGTTTCTCCATAAGATCTTCTTCTTCTTCTTCATCGTCTCCATAACCCATTTCAACATCTCCTCCAATAGTTTAAAAATTCATGAACACAACTTTTAAATTTTCATCTCTAGGTGCATCTTCATCCTCTTCTTCAGTAGAATATTCTTCTTCCTCATTAGTGTAGAAACTCTTTTGTTTACTCTGACCTTTGAATCTTCTTTGAAAATATTTATTTCCATTATTTTATTCAAAATTGTTAGTATTTTGATGGGGACACTTAGCCATAAAATTTCCAACTTCTCCACAATTGAAAAATTTGAAAGGTAATTTACCTTTGTACTTATCGAAACCTCTTTACAGTTTCCTAAAAAAAATTGCTTCTTTCAGATTTGATCCATAATTAGAATCTTGATCAACCTGCTTCAAAGATACTCTAAAAGTAGCTTCTTTCCTTAAATAATTTTCACTTTTAAATCTCATTTCAAATGCAGTTAATGTTCCATGCAACTCAATCAACATGAAAGAATTCAAATCTTTAGCTTCTTCAATAGCAGAGATTTTAGGATCAAACCTCCTAGGTAGAGATCTAGGTACCTTCTTTACAACAACCGTTTCTTCCAAGATTTCACTAAGACATCTGATATGGTTGAAAACTTCATAGACTTAGAACATGAATGTATTAATGTTCTCATCTTCTTTCATCCTCATACCTTCAAAATTAGCTCTATAAGTGTTCAAATTTTCCTCCTTGACTTTATCATCACCTTCATCTAGATAAATTCCAACTTTTCCCATATTTCCTTCGATGTTTTGCTCTATATTACTTTCAAAAAATTAGAATTAGTCAAACCACATAAAATAACACTCTTATCCTTTTTATTAGCCTCACAAGCCCTCTTTTTGGTTTGATATCTAGGTGGGATTTCAAGTATCTCATATCCCTCTTCAACTGATGCCCAAATCTCCATCCACAAAGCCATCAAATAGGACTCCATCCTAACTTTCCAAAAAGAAAAATTGCATCCATCAAACACCAATACTTTGTTTCCAGATGAACTTTCTTGTGCCATCCCAAATCTACCTTAATTTGTTAGAATTATTCAAAGGAACTTGGCTCTGATACAAATTGAAGGGAACATAATCTATTGAGGGGGGTTGAATTAGTAGATCAAAAATATTACAGAAACCTTTAAAACTATTAGATATATTTTCAATATGAAAAAAACTAAACCATTAAAACTAGTAATTAAAGATTAACACAAGATAATACATAACACCAAATATGGATGGAAACCCAAGATGGGAAACACATGACGAGAAACACTCACAATCAGGAATATAATAAGTGAATTTTACAATGTTATATAGGCACCAACCTAAATAGAGGAAAAGGAAGTAGTGCTAGAGAACAAAGTATCCATGTCCCTATAGAGCCTAACACACAAAGAACAACTAATGGTCTCAGTTATTTCCCTTTGAAAGAAAAAAATGCAAGACCTTCACTTAATAACAACACTCTTACAAAAGATTCCTCCAAGACAACTCTAACTTTGGTGCATCCTAAGCTAATAGATACTACATGTGGTAATATCTCATTAGATATGCATCATGTTGATACATTGTTTACTCATTATAATCAATAACATTAGTTGTTGCTCCTTTCCATGTAATAGTTGTAGGATCATAACAAACTCACTAGTGCATGTTTAACATTCATTCCAAATTATTTTCTTGTTGCAAGGAGTATCATATCATCACCCATCTTGGTTCATCCTTGCCTTGCACTAAGTTTGGGAAAGGGGTTAGGTAGCCTTATCCTCATATGACACTTGTTGTTGTCTCTCTTGGCTAGTTGACAACCTTCCATGTATATATAGGAACAAGCTTGGGATGTGGATGGCATGCCTTAAGTTGGCTCACATGTGACATACTTTTCTTTCTATGTTTAGCATTACATTTTGGGGGAAACCCTTTATTCATGATGTGGTTTCATTCGACATAGGGTTTTCTGAATAAGCTCTTATATCTTCTTCTACTTTAAAGTAATTTATCACAACATAGTGTTTAGCAATTTCTTTAAAGTAGGGGAATACATTGGCATTATTCTTTTGTATTTCACAACTCATGTTTCTTTGTGTGGTCTTCTTACTTCATGCGATGTGTCCTTCTCTTTGTGATAAAATTGCACGTGATGCCCTTCAAGAGCGTGATCTCCCTTAACATATTATATTCCTCTTAGTGGAAATTCCAAGTGAAACAAATTCCCTAAGTTGTGAATCTTTTATTCTTTGATTGGTCCTCTCTTGGAGACATTATGCATAATGTTCCCTAGGTTGAGAGCTTACATGAACTAAGAAAAACCCCTTTCAACATACCTTACAGTATTTTGAATTTATAATAACCATTATATGGCCACCTTGCATAACATAATTTTCTTTCCTGTGGAGCCATCCTGTTTGTTCATGGGTGTTAGCATACAAAGTTTTGCTTGCCTCATGAATCCCGTTGTTCATGTTGTGTGGAACCTTATCAAAATTATCAGGAGGTATAGCTTTGGTATGGTTAGTACAAATGGGAGCCGACCATAGGCATGAATTTCCCATAGCCACTTGCTTGTGTGTGTAATCACATACCAACTACGTACGTGTGTGTCTCACCTCTTTGAGGGCTCACCTAGTGGATACAGGATTCCATTAGCTAGTGTGAGCGTGCGTTTTGTTTGCATAATGGACATCATGTTCCACTTGTAAATGTGTTTTTTGAAAAATAGCTTAGACTTGGTCCACATCGCATTGGAAAAACTGTTGAGGCTTGATTCACACTCTTCTTTTTCCTTTTCTTTCTTCTTTATGTCTTTGAAAATGTATGCTTGTATCTTGTTGTTGCTTCCTACATCATTCACATGTGTGTTATTTTGTGCTTATGTTGGTTTTCCATACGATCTAAATCCTAGGAGCTTGATCATCCCTCTTGATCGTTGTCATCCTACCTCACTAGAATTGGTATACTTGGATCCCTCTTGATGGGAATTTGTTAACTTTAGTGTGAGTTTGATGCAAGGTCATCCTCTCACTAAATTGGGGGCTAAATGTAGTGTAGAAGAATGTATCCTTTTACATTTTCACACTTGTTTGGGTCCTCCCTATTAAAATTTGGCCTATTTATGGCTTAATTGGTCCTATTTTCCATCCAAAAGCCTAGTTAAATGTATTTTTCTAAGGATAATCCTAAAATTTAATAAATGAAAAATCATAATTTAATGTTTTTGGCTATGTGTTCCAGATTTAGGGATCTGGGACTCATAGGCCCCTTTGGGTGTATGGGTTCTCCTTGGATTTTGAGACCTGATTTCAAATGTCACATTGAACATAGGACTTCTTGAAATCTATGTCCTAGGTTTAAGCCTTTGAGACTCATATGCTCAACCTGGCGTATGAGTACCGCTTTAATCAAGGACCTATTTTAATTCAAATTCTTGGTAGGATTTTATTATCCTTAGATTCAATTTTTGAATGTTGTCTTGTGGTGTTGTGATTTTGGGAAATTAGGCATAAAAAAGTATAAATACAAGGTTATTTCACATAATTTCTCCTAACAAGAACAAGAACAAGAGGAACAAGCTAGCAATTTTTCAAGTCATCTAAGACTTTCAAGAGAGCATTCCTAAGGAAAGTTTATGAGTTTACAAGAGCATTCAAGAGCACATCATCAAGCATCTAGAGCTACATTCAGGATTCAAGCATCATGTCAAGGTCTTCATCCATCAATGTGTGTTAGTGAGCTAACATGTTGATGTAGACTTTGTCATCCAAGTTCAAGCATTCAAATCCATATTAAGTTTCATGATCAAGATCTACATCCATTGAAGCCAATTCATACAAGTTGCAGATCTACACTCCAAGGATTCAACAAGATACGGTGAGTTATTACATTCATTTGTTCATTCATCCTTCCTTCATGTTATTTCAATTTATTTTAAAGTTTAATTGCTCAAATGGGGTTTGACTAAGGTAGACCCCCATTCCACTAACAAAATCATTTTTTTTTTCTCTCTCTCTCTCTTGATGTGTGTTTTGCAGATTTACGTGAATGAGACTCATTCGCCCAACCTGGCGTATTATTCTTGTTATAGTTTCTAATCATTGTTTAGCAGATCTTGATCAACTCTTAGAGAATCCCAGATCCTGCCTTGAAAACCCTAGAGTGGGACTAAATTTCCCAACCAAATGCATTAGTCCTAGTGCAATCTGAGACAACAATTTCTAGGGTTTACAGACCTTTTTTTGGCCTCTCCACTCCTCTAGGTACTTTTTTGTTTCATTCTATTTGTCAATCTGATTTCATGCTTTCAAGTTTATGGGGTTTGTACATAAGTGTTTGCATTTCTCCTTTTGAAGCTTTATTTAATGGTGAACCCCCGTCCAATTATCCTAGGAACCCTCTATCCATCCCTCAATTAAGTTACTTGGTTGAGGGATCTAGGTTTCCCAATGAAATAAAGTGTGAAATAAGTCCAAGTTCCATCTCCCAAAGGTGGAACACCCATTTCCCTTGTGTTAAAAAATGTTCCTAGTTTAAAAATTACAAACACACAATGGAACCCTGCAAGAAATTGGATTAGTATTTTAGATCAAAAGGTCTTCTCCCAATGATTTCCATAAGCTGAAAATTAGATATCAGTAACATATAAAACCTCTACCCTAATGATTGCAAAAAAGTAGAAAATGAAAATATTAGATTTATACCATCTGTTTTCTATGACAGTAATGCATTGCAAGAACAAACGATTGCGATGAACATGACTGCGACTGCAACAAACCAAAAAGTGAATGTGGCGCATGACTAAATGATTGCAATGTTTTGGATAATGATTGTGGCGCTATACTTGTAACTGCAAAAACACAAAGATCTAAAAAAATAGAAAAAATAGATGATGAAGATGATGTAAGTAGACTGTTAGAATGTCAAAATGATAACTAACAACCAAGAAAATATTTTGAAACAACAATGATTGAAGAAAAATGATTTTTGCAAAATGATAGTCAGATGTGTCATTCGGGGTGATGATTGCAGCTATATAAATAATGACTGTGTCATGTCGTACAAAAATTGTGGTGTTTGAAGGATCAATTGTGTCGCTACACAGATCAAGTGCAGTGCACTCTTGAAAATCAAAATTGCTTAAAAATTTCAAAAAATATGATTAGTTCACATCAGGTTCACCAAATGTGGATAGGGTTTATAATTCAAGGAATGAGCATGAATCAATAATAGAAACCATCAAATATCTAATTTAAGTTTTGTCCATCCATCTTTCCATCCATCTTGATAAAATGTTTCTTGTAGGATTGGAACATTTTTTCAATGTCCATGATCATATTCACTGGTAATTCATCCTCAAAATGCTTAACTATTTTGGCTTTGGCCCCAAATTTTGTAAGCAAGTTAACATGCTATTTATTGATGCTAATGCCAAAGTGGCTATTAATTGTATCATCTCCCCTCAATTCACTTTTCAAAAATCCATTTTCCAAGGTTTCCCTCTTGTTCCATCTTTGTTTGTCCTTACTACTAATGCTCTTGGCTATTTCAAAATGTAATTTCCACCAATCTCATCCATGGTATCTTGCTTCCAGGTAATATTAAATCCTTAAATTCACACTTTTCTGATGATAAAATGTTGTTCATGTACAAAATTTTAGCTAAGGAAGTGGCATACACACTTGATATATCAGAGCTCTTTTGCACTATTTCTAGTTCTAAACCAATATTTTTTTTAGTGGCTAATATTTGTCAATTGGCTGATAGTTGAAATTTGGGAATCCAAATATGGCTAATAGTTCAAGTTGTAATGCAACTTGAATCACCACATTTTTACAAAATTTTATTTTAGTCTTATTTAAATCACCAAATAATTTATTAAATTAAACTTTTTAACTCAAAATTTTGCCACAATAGTTGATACATGATTATCTTATTTGCCTAAATTTTATGTTATAGTAGAAATCTAAACTAATTTTCCAATAGTATATCATAATTATTAGTTTCTTTAGGGTCATATTTCCAATATTTAGTTGCCACCATTGGATTAAAATATTATCTAACGATCCTTGTTGTATTCCACAAGGTAAAATGTACCCAAGATGTAATGCTCATGGGGCCCAAAATTGCTTTCAGATCCTTGATTCAAATGGGCCATTAGATTATATTTTAAATCAATTGTGTCAAATAGATATTATAGAGTTTACCCCTTAAACCCATTGATCATTTCCACCCTTGGTCCCCTTGTTTTCCATAAGAATTATTTTTAAAAAATAGAAGGATTTTCCATCACAATTAATGATTTTTCCTATTATTTTCCAATATTCACAAATATTTTTTACAAAATTTAAGTGATGTAAAAAAAAAATTGCCAATAAAATTAATATTTTTTCAAAAAAAGGAAAGATTCACTAGAATAGAAATTAATATTTTTTCTAAAAAAATGAAAGATTCACCAGGATTTTATATCTTTTCTTGAGGGGGGGTTCTTAAAGTTATCACTATTCTAAATTGGCCATGCACAAAATAGAATTTATCATGACCCACCCTATTCCTTGGCCTCATTGTATTCCTAATGAATGGAATAAAGTGAAACATGGGTCTATCACTAAACACCTTGGGATTCCATTTGGCATTAAAGTCTCTTAAATATATGTGGAGATGGTTTGTGACTAAACTCAAGAAAAAATTCATGAATTGGACTAACTAATTTTTATCCATGGCTAGGTGAATACAAGTGCAAAATAAAATTCTCTTGTCCAACCATGTTTACATCTCTTCTTGTTAATTTCCCTCTAAGAGTTGCTATAATTAATCAACCCAATTGATAATAAATTTCCTTTGGGCCCAATGGGGCAACAAGAAAGGCCTTCCTACGACCTTGTGGAAACATTGCATACAACCAAGAGATAAAAGAGGTCTAGGAATTATCAACCCTTATTCCCAATGTATATGTATTACCACTAAATGGATTGTTAGGGCCTTGGAGGGAGAGGCCCCTTGGAAATTCTTGGTTCGACACCACACCCAATCTACCACTGTTGGTCAATCCTAGACTGTTGTTAATTGGAAAGAAAAATTCTTTTGCATCCTTCTTTAAAACTCATGGGTCTACTCCTTTTAACTCCATTTGGTTTGCTTGGCAAGCTACATCCAGAAAGTTGACCTGGTTGGATCAAAATTTGAGCCATGGCCTAGTCTTTTCTTCTTCTTCCATTTGGTGGAATCACTTAACTCAACAAGATGGAAAACCTCTTGAAACCATTGAAAATATTAAGGGTGTAGTGTAGGAAAAAGTCTCCCTTTTTCACACTTAATTTGGAATTAATTAAAATAAACTTTTAATTATGACTTAATTTAGTGTTGTAATATGTATTTTACATATTCACATTAAGTTTAGGGCCTTATTTATTAAAATAGACTGAATTGTGCCTTATTTTTATTGTAAAGTGTACCCCTTTACACTTTCACACTTATCTAGGGCCTCATTAATTAATTAAGCTTAATTTCCCTTAGTTGGCCTTTTTAATTCAAATCCAAGCCTAATTAATTACATTTTCTGAAGAGGAAACCCGACATTCATTAGTACCTAAACACAACACTCATCCTTGAAGAATGTGTGTCTTAGGTAAGTGACCTAGGACCCATTCACCATAGGGAAAATGGGTCCTCACTTAGACCTAGGACACCATTTTTTGGTATGATTTTGGTGGTATTTTAATGACTTCAAATTCATATTCAAATGTTGTCTTGTGATATTTGAATTTTGGGATATTAAGGCTACCTACATATAAATATAAGGTTGTTTCACTATGTTTCACCTAGCACCTAGAGGATTTTTATGAGCACTTAGTATTTTCAAGAGAGCACTTGTATTTCAAGGCATTCAAGAGTAGATTTATTGCAACAATCAAGATCCATTATCATGTCAAAGTCATGCATTTTGTTTGAGCTAATATGGTGATGTAGAGTTCATGATCCATTCAAGCATTCAAAAGGAATTGTTTCAAATCAAGCTTCATGATCAAGATCCTCATCCATTGAGGCCACTTCATGTTAGTTGTATATTTGCATTCCAGGGTTTAATCAAGGGTTTGGTGAGTTGTGACATTGCATTGTTCATTCATCATTTCTTTCATGCTATTTGATTTCATTTCAAAGTTTAAATACTCAAACTAGGTTTGACCAAGGTAAACCGTCCATCACCAATTTTTTTTTTTTTCTCCTCTTGTGTTTGTGTTTGTAGGTTTTAGGTGGAAGATCCTTAGAAGAGAAAAAATGAAGAAAGTTGCAAGGAAAGTTGTCATCTCATGAAAACTCTTCTACATAATTTATTTCTAGCTGTTTGACAGTGAAACTCAAGAATCTGGGAGTGTAGACATAGGAGTAGAGAACTCAATTTTTTTTTTATAGAGTCCTAGGAAGGACCCATTCACCATAGGGTGAATGAGTCCTCAGGGAGCTTTAGAAAGGAACTTTTGGTGATTGTTACACATCATTTTCCATTTCTTAGATCTGCCTTTTGATTGTTGGTTCCATTATTTTTTAGTACAGTCTTTCGTTTATACTTTATAGCTTTCATTTTGGAGTTTATTTGATAGTTTTAATCTTTCTCCCCAAAGTGTTGTTTAACCTAGACCCCCATCCTAGCAAAAAAGGGAAATCTAAAGATTCACACTTTGGGATCTTGATTCACCTAAGGGTTGATAGTCATTTGATTATGTGGATCTAATTTCCTAATGAAATAGAGGAAAATAGGTCATTCATCCTCATCATACCCCATTCATTGTGGGGATAAAAAATATATATTTTCCATTGTTTCATTTTGGTGAACTTGAGTTTGATCATTACATTTTCTAATTTTGGAGTCCTTTTTCACCCTAGATTTATGTTTTACATTCATTTGTATTTCATTGCATTGAATTGAGTCTCAATTAGGGTTGCTTACCTTACATTAGTTTGAATTTCATTTAGGGTTTTTAGGATTGCATCTTTGCATCTTTTAAAAATCTAAAAAGTATAAAAATATCAGTCTTTTTGCAAGTCAATTACATAGTATTGCATTATCATTCATTGGAATTTAAAAACTAAAAAACATTGCATATCAAATTAGGTTTTCTAGGTTGTCATTTTGTCACATTTTGCATTTGCATTCAACCTTCATTTCACAAAAAAATAAAAATGTAACTCACTGTTTCATATAAGAATCTAGAAACCACTAAAATCAACTTAGAAATCTATAAAAATATTTAAAAAAAACCCTAGCTTGGACCCATTCGCCCTAGGGTGAATGAGTCCTTGATCAAGGTCATTTCTTGATTTTTTGGGCATTAAAAAATTCATTTCTGCATTTTTGTTTGCTATTCTTAGATCTTTGTTTCTATTTGCAGATTTTTTGTTTCTTCAATTTGGTCATATATAGCTTCATTTGATAAAATTAGTGCATTGGGTGAATTCAAAATTACTTTTACAAGACATTATTTTGAGGTTTTTGCATAGCATAATCAAAATATTACCTTGTTTGAAATCTAAAAATTGAATTTACATTGCATTTTACATTCTAGATTACTTTAATGCATTTCACCTTCTTTCCATTTTGGGTGCATACATTGAGTTTGTGAAACTTGTATGAGCTTCAAAACTTGGTGTCCTATTAACAATACTACTGTGAAATGTAGTTTGAGACTCATGTCGTCCTGTGATACACCATTCACCGTTGATCTTGGGTTTTCTAACTTTTTCACTAATAGTGTTGATAATCAACCCTATATGGATCATAGCTTGTATACCTCATTCCAAATGACTTTTGTACCTACAACTCATGTGCATGATGCTACTCATATCCCACAAGAAAACATAATATTGATAGATGAAGAAATAGAAAAATTACAAAATCTTGTGAGTCCTGATGCAGTTCCTATGCTAGATAACATAACAAAGCTTCTTAAGAATGAACAAGGACTAGAAATTTTTCATAGCATCGTTTACATCCTTAACAATAAATTTAAAATAAAGACAATGATAATATACATACAACGATCAACTTTATTGAAGCTAAACCTCGTAAGGGCTAAACCAAAATTCCCTTTGATATTACTTTCTCACAAAATGACATAATTGAAAACATGCACCTAATGGTCCTCTTTACATAGCTAGAAGAACTAATGACAAACCTACTAATCGGATATTGATTGATCCCATATGTGTAGAGAATGTGATCATTGAAGGATTCTTACTTGTGCATGAACTTTATCAAGATACATATGAAAAATTGAAAGCATGGATAAAAATGCTTAATGGTTTTGCTTGCCTTGCGATTGGCTCAATAAATCTCCCTCTAAAGGTTGGACCAGAAAAATTAAATGTCTCATTCACCATCATCCTTGAAACATAGAAAAAGAGGTTCACCCAAATGGGGATTCACCAAATGGATGAACCTAATTTTTCTTAAGGGCATGTTTCACTCAATTATGAGAAGAATAATGAATAAATAACAATAAACAATCAACCCTAACTGTTATAACAGCAATAAGGAAGGTTTTAAGATGCTGAAATGATGTGTACCTTTTTGAAAAAGTGTTGTTTCAGGGGTCACTGAGGACTTAGTCTCCCAATGGTGAATGGGTCCCTACTAGGGTTTTGGAAAAGTGATTTTTGAGTTTTGTTTATCAATGTATGCACTCCCAGCTCCTAGGTGATCAACTCTCGAAAGTTGGAAATAAATTTTGTAGCTTTGTTTTCGTGATCTTGCAAGACGGATGGAAACTTTTGCAACTTTTCAATCTTGACAACTTTGCAACTTTTGTTCTCCACTTGATCTTCAACCTAAAACCTGCAATCACACATCAAGAGAGAAGAAAAACTTGTTGATTGTTAGGGAATAGGGAATTTCCTTGGTCAAACCCCATTTGGTTAATTAAACCTTGTGATGAAATAATGAAACATGAAACATGAAACAATGATACCTTAGATGATGTCTTGGAATGTAAATTAACAATCTAACATGAAGTGACTATGAAGAACATAGACCTTGATCTTGAATATGGATGTGAAACAATGCTTGAGTAGGATCCTCAATACTACATCAATACATAAGCTCAACAACATGCATGATGCACTATGCCTTTGACATGATGAAATGAACTTTGATTGTTGCAATAAAACCTTGATAATCTGCCCTTGAATGCCTTTGAAATGCTCTTGGAGTGCTCTCTTGATCATAAATTTTCTATAATGCTTGAATAATTGAATGCTTAGATCTTCTAGTTATGAAACTATGTGAATTAGGCTTATATTTATACTTATATTAAGATTTAATCTCAAAATTCAAATAACACAAACTGACATTAGATCTAGGATTCAAAATCACTAAAATCCCACCAAAAATGAGTTCAAGGAGTGTCCTAGGTAAGGAGGACCCATTTTCCACCTTGGGCGAATGGGTCATAGCACAGTGAACTAGGACCAAGTTTCAGGGAGGTGAAATAGCATGTAAAAAGGGAGTCCTAGGGTTAATTAGAGCTTACTTGGCCCCTTAAATTAAAATCCAAGCCTAATTTATTACATTTTTTGAATGATAAATCCCGACACTCATTAATAATGTTGCACAACACTTAATTTGGCAAGGTTTGAGTCCTAGGATAGTGACCTGAGATCCATTCGCTAGGTGGTGAATGGGTCCCAAGTCACTATCCTAGGACTCAACTTGGCGAATGGGTCCCATGTTACTATCCTAGGACTCAAATCTTCCCAAATAAGTGTTATGCAACATTATTAATGAGTGTCGGGATTTATCCTTTAGAAAATGCAATAAATTAGGCTTGGATTTGAATTTAAGGGGCCAATTAAGCTCTAATTAACCTCAACTAATTAATAAAGACCTAGATTAGTGTGAAAGTGTAAGAAAACACTTTGCAACACCCTAAATAAGGCACAATGAAGTCCATTTTATCATTAATTATTCATTCCCAAACTAAGAATGAAAAAGGGTTACTTTTTGCAATGCTATATTTTGCTCCCACTTTAGTGAGAGTTTGGTCCCATGACAAACTCACACTAAAGTAGAAATTTAAGAATCTTAAGTGCAACAATAACAAAGATACATAGCCATACCCTATCAAAGAACAAGAAAAAATAAAGGAAAATAAAGAAAAATAAAGGATCAATCTTTGATCATTCCAACATGATGTGGAATGCGGCTATTTATCTGTAACAAGGATCAAGCTTCGATAGTATGTCCAACACGATGTGGACTAGGTCTAGGTTGTTTTTCCTTAACATGTGTGCTCACTTTGGGGTAGTGGAACCTTAGGCCATCCACTAGGTGAGTTATCCCAACGAGGTGGAAAATGAGAGAATCATATTAGCCTCCCATACCATACCAAAGTTATCCTTCTGACAACTTTGATAAGGCACCACAATGCTATGCTTTTGAATTTTTTTTAAGGTTATTTTTCTTCATTCGTGTAAGGTCTTCTTTATAGGGAACATCATACCTACTATCTCCAAGAGAGGACAAGTCAATAATATCATATCACCACTTATGGGATGCCTCATTCACATCATGCCACTAAGGGAAATCATACGCTTAGAAATATCATACTCTTGGAGGACATCAAATCCAATTACACCACCAAGAAAAGGACACATCACAAGAAAAAATAAAATCACACCATGAAATATGCAAAATATTGAAAGATACACACTGATGTATGCCCCCACTTTAAAGCAGTTGCTAACACCACTGCTGTGAGCAATTGGTTTAAAGTAGCCAATTTTTTCTCCTAAGAAATGAGAGCTTTCCTCAGAAAACCCCATACCAAGTCATATGTTTTCAAAATAAAGCTACATCATGACAAAGGATGAAAGGGGTTGCAACCAAAAATACATAAGGGATCTATGGATTTGAGGTCAATATGTCTTTGCTACAATGTTGTTATAGAGCTCAGAACTATTATCATTCTCAAAATAATCATATAGCTGGAAGAATGACACAAAGAGAGTGAAAAGAACGAAAAATACTTTTGATCAACATGGAAGAGACCTAAATTTCTCGACTCCTTGCATCATCCCCAAAAGGAAAACACAAGACAAATTAAAAAGATAAAGTTTTTATGACATAGAGAAGAATGTAGAAACATATAGAAGAATGTACAAAAAAAGAGAGATACATCAAATGAAACATCATGGGGGATCACATTACACACATGCAATCACATAAAGAAACATGAAAAAGGAAAAAAATAATACAAAAGACTAGTAAGGCACAGGCGAATCAACCTATAGTAGGTCATCCACATCCCAATCTCAGTCAGTATAAATGGAAGGCATACAACTAGCCAGAGGGAAACCATCAAGTTCCAAAACTAGGACAAGGCTAACTAACCCTTTGCCCTCACTAAGTGTAGGAAAAGGATGAGCCGAGATGAATGATGATATGCTTCTCCTTGCAAAAAGGAAATGATTTGCAATGAAAGTAAAACATGCAATAGTGAGTATGGTATGATCCTACAACTATTACATGGCAAGGAGAAACAACTATTGTTATTGATGCATATCTAATGAGATATTCCCACATGTAGTATCTATCAGTTCAGGATGCACCAAAGTTAAAGTTTTCTTAGAAGAATCTTTTGTAAGAGTGTTGATATTAAGTGAAGGCTTTTTTGATGCTTTTATTTCTTTCAAAGGACAATAGCCAAGACCATTAGTCATTTCTTGCATGTTAGGCTCTATAGGGACACACATACCTTATTCTCTAGCAACACATCCTTTTCCACTATACCCAAGTTTTTTTGTAAGTTCATAACCTCTTCCATAAATATTTTTAATTTCTTTTGGATTTGGTGGTTGCTCATAATAAAATTCATCAATTTTTTTTGTGTAATTTGCTTCTTCTTCTAAAGTGGTTGAGGTGGATGCTTTCGAATTTTGTGTTGACATTACCACTTTTTCTTTTCCCTTTTCAGACTCTTTTGTTATGATCTTGTATTCTTCCATGAATGTAGGCATGAAATCAAAGGAACTCCAAGCATCTTCTAATAGCTTTGTGACTTCTTCAATATGGTTTTATTTTTCTTTCTCGGCATGCAACCAACTTTCAGCTTTAGGGTCACCCTTGATTGTATACACTTTGTTAAATATATATGATCAATGGTATTATAACTCAATTGTTGCGAAACATTATCATTATCAAGTTGCATTTTAGGTGATTCTAAGATAACAATGGGTTTATTTTGAATTTGCGGTTGTTCTGAGGGTGGGTAAATGATAAGTTTAGGCTTGGGATATTGCTTCAAGGGATATCTAATGTGCATAACATCAAAATTCTTGTTTGTATTTTTGTGATCTCTTAGTGAAGGAGAGTCTAATGTTACTTCATCATCTTCATCTAAGGAAGTATCACTATTATTATTGTCATTTTCTTCCACCATGATATCATCCCTAGTAGGAGAATTTTTAGGAGAGCAAAAAACTAGATATTCATGACATTCAATGGTTGGCTCTTCTAAAATGACTTCATCACCAGTAAGGGAGTTATCAATGGTTGGATTTTCTTTCTTATCGATGATGGAATTCTCTTGTTCAATAATTTTTTCCCTAGAGGAAGAGAGAAAAATAGGATTCTCATGATTCTCATCGATTAGATCTTCTAATATATCTTCTTCACCAATAGGAGAAATATTAGAAGGAAAAATTTGATTGTTATGATTGTCCATGATTTCATCATTTTTCTCTAAGGTCTCATTCTCTTGTGCCACAATATCTACCATAGTAGGAGAGCTTTTAGGAGAGGAAGAAGCAAGATGTTCATAACCTTCAATGGTTAGATTTTCTAAAGTAATTTCATCACAAATAGGGGAGGCATCAAGAGAAGGACACCTATGATTTGCATTCTTACCAATGATTGGATCCTCTTGTTCAAATAGTCCTTTCCAAATGTTAGGGACAATAGGAAAGAGAGAAATAATGCTATAAATCTCAATCATTGGATCTCTTAACATCAACATATCCTCTTCACAAATGCAATTTCCATGATTGTCCATGATTGTATCCTCTTTCACTAAAGCCTTATCACATGTAAGGGAGGTGTTAAGAAATGTTTCAATGATCTCATCTTCTTGTTTCCTACTATCTTCCCAAGGGGGAGGAGAGGGACAAACAAGACTCACGATTCTCAATGATTGTATCTTCTTTCACCAAGATACCTTCGTCACTAATAGGAGAGGTATCAGGAGAAGAACAATTATTATTGTCATGATTGTCTACGCTTGCATCCTCTTGTGTTATGACATTCTTACAAGTCTAATAGATACTAGGAGGGTAGCCAAAATGCTTGTCAAAGGTTTTATTTTGTTTTCTTAGATAATTCCTATGGGTAGAGAAAATAGAATCATACAAGCCATGTGATACTCTATGAACACTAAATGCTTGGAAAGAAAACATGCTAACATGAAAAATTAAGATATCTAAATTATGCAATGTTTTTGAAATGTCAAAAATTGTCCTACAAAAATGATTTTTGAAATGCTTAAAAAATTTCTACACTAAATGGATGATTTGACCTAGATACATAAAACAAAAATTCTTGAAACTTTCTAGACTGATACAGTAGGTTTCCAACAAGCCTAGGAAGTACATAAAACCACAAGAAAGCTCAAAAAAGTTGGCTTTTGTAGGCCTCTAGGGACTCATTCGCCTAGTGACAAATAGGTCCTCGTATGATTTTTGGAGAAACTCTAAATCTAATATTGAAGCTTAGGAACTATGAAAACCCTTTGCCTATGTGGCCCTAACAGGGACTCATTCACCTTAAGGAAAATGGATCCTAGTATAGGGTTTTTTAAAATTGAAAAGTGCAATTTTTGAGAAATTATATGTGTTTTCTATTTCAGATCTCAAATTGTAACTTCTGTGATAGAAATTTCTAGAATTTAATGTTGCAATGCAAGTGCAACGATGAAATATATGCAATTTTGATCCAATTTTTGAATATGAATGATGAAAAGTACACTAATATGCAAACACTATACAAAATCAATCTAACATTATGCAATTTTTGTTGAATTTTCAGATTTAAAATGAATATTGTAAAATACAATTTTACACCTAAAATGCAATGCAAACTAATGCAATTCATAGATCTAGGGTCTTAATGGACTCCAATTTTTAGAATTTTGATGTACAAGGTTGGGTTCACCAAAATAAAACATAGAAAAAGAGGTTCACCCAAATGGGGATTCACCAAATGGATGAACCTAATTTTGCTTAGGGGTATGTTTCACTCAATTATGAGAAGAATAATGCATAAATAACAATCAAAAATAAATCCTAACTATTATAATAGAAATAAGGAAGGTTTTAAGATGGTGAAATGAGGTGCACCTTGCTAAAAAAGTGATGTTTTGGGGGTCATTGAGGACTCATTCACCTAGTGGCAAATGGGTCCTTGCGAGGGTTATGAAAAAGTGATTTCTGGGTTCTATTCTTCAATATCTACACTTCCAACTCCCAGGTGATCAACTCCCGAAAGTCAGAAATAAACTATGTAGCTTCGTTTTCAGGATCTTGCAAGATGGATGACAAATTTTGCAACTTTTGTTCTCCACTTGATCTTCAACCTAAGACCTACAATCACACATCAAGAGAGAAGAAAAACTTGTTGATTATTATGGAATATGGGTTTGCCTTGGTCAAACCTTGTTTGGGTAATTAAACCTTGTGATGAAATAATGAAACATGAAATGTGAAACAATGATACCTTGGATGAAGTCTTGGAATGTAAATCAACAATCTAACATGAAGTGGTTGTGAAGAGTGTAGATCTTGATCTTGAATATGGATGTGAAACAATTCTTGAGTGGGATATTTAATACTATATCAATACATAAGCTCAACAACATGCATGCGCAACATAATTAAATAAAACAATAGGATGGCAAGACATAATGCCATCATTATCAACGCTATGACTGAAAAATTGGATAAAGCTCAATAGGGGTCCTTGGTTGTTGATTTGGAAGAGGTGAAAGATAAAAACCAGGAAGAGGACATTGGGATTTTGAAGAGAACCAGGGCTAATCTAAAAAGGAAGGCACCCCCCATGCGCACATGATCCAAACTTTCAAGAAGGGTGTCCAGGATATGTAGGATCTAGAGCCCGAGACTGAGTCTGTTTTGAAGACTCTGGGTTAGTTGCTGCTGGTTTTTTGGCCTGCGTTTCAGCTAGTTCTTTGATTGACCTTCCTGGCCTTTTTTGGCTGGCTGCTATTTTTTGGTTTTTCTTTTATTGCAGCCTATTTTTTCCACTTGGAATTTTTTGTCCTTCTCTTTCTTTTGTTGTAAACTTGGTGGTTTCGGGTCCCTGTAAAACCCATTTTTCCTTATAAAAACAACATGCATGCTGCACTATGCCTTGACATGATGAAATGACCTTGAATTGCTACAATAAACCTTGATAATCTACCCTTGAATGCCTTTGAAATTCTCTTGAAGTGCTCTCTTAATCATAAATTTTCTATAATGATTGAATACTTGAATGCTTAGATCTTCTAGTTATGGAACTATGTGAATTAACCTTATATTTATACTTATCTTAATATTTAATCCCGAAATTCAAATAACACAAGCCAACATTAGATAGATAGGATTCAAAATCCTTAAAATCCCACCACAAACAAATTCAAAAAAGGAGTGTCCTAGGTAAGGAGGACCCATTCACCACCTTGGGCGAATGGGTCCTAGCACAGTTAACTAGGACCAAGTTTTAGGGAGGTGAAATAACATGTAAAAAGGGGGTCCTAGGACATAGTGAGGACCCATTCGCTAGGTGGTGAATGGGTCCATGGTCACTATCCTAAGACTCAAACCTTGCCAAATTAAGTGTTATGCAACATTAATAATGAGTGTTAGGATTTATCCTTCAAAAAATGCAATAAATTAGGCTTGGATTTGAATTTAAGGGGCCAACTAAGCTTTAATTAACCTCAATTATTAATAAAGCCATAGATTAGTTTGAAAGTCTAATAAAACACTTTAAAACACCATAAATAAGGAACAATTAAGTCCTTTTTATCATTAATTATTCATTCCCAAACTAAGTGTGAAAAAGGGTTACTTTTTTCAATGCTACAATCCCGATGTTGTATCAATTTGATGTGTAGTTAGGTTATCCATGGCTTCACTCCATGAATGTCATCCCATCGATTGTGCATAAATGTTTGAAGTTTCCATTTGGAAATTAGATCTTTACTATGCAACATAGTGGCTTTAATCTTGTGTCTTCTCGTGGGAATTTTTCATTAGATTTCTTTTGGCTCGAGCCTATTGAACCTATTAGACCTCATGAGGACTTCTTTTTCAAATCATACCAAAATTTTAAGGCAAAGTGCATAGAAAAATTATCCCTTAGAAACATGCCTCGACCCATGATTAAGTATCCTTTCCTTGATGAAACCAAGATTGAACAAAAAGCTCCTCCTCATAACCAAGACCAGCCTATAACAAATCCTCCAACCATTTCATATAAGAGATCATGAGACAATCAAAACAATCTTGTTGTGCCTTCTAAAATCAAACAAGTTTACAAAGATAAAGAGAAAGTGGTTGAACAAGCTCCCATGGTTCCTTCCGTTCCTTCCCTAAGTGAAGAAAAGAAACCTATGGTTGACAAACTTGCTCCTACACAATCACAAACTAAAAATAGAATGAAAAGAAACTGAAATGCTAGAGAGGATAGGTGTAGACATCGTGCTATTGCTCTTATGTTACAAACTAAAGAAGAAAAGAGAAAAATAGAAAATCAAAATCCAAAATTTCGTAAAGCAATGCATGATGATTCTATACCTTCACTGCAACGTAAATAAGAACCTTCCAAGGACATTATCATTTGAACTCCTATTGTGATTAATTTAGATGATGATATTGAAATTGCAAATATTGATGAACAAGTGAATAATGAGTTGAATTCATTTTTCTCCTCTTCCATGAGGTTTAATTAAAATTCTTGGGTGCTACCACAATAGTGTGTCTCACTTTTGGGACGTGCTGATTTTTTCCTAAAATCATGGTTTTTAGAAAAAAACTAATAATTTAAGCCATGAAAGGTTCCATATAAAGGGTTTTAATTGAAGAGGGATAGATAAGACCCCCTTAGATCAAACCCCCTTGGATATAATCCATCTAGTATTAAAACATACCCACAATTGAGTTTTCTTCGCACTTATCAAAATGCTGGAAAAAAAACACTTTTTATTTACCTTTTGAGGGATTAAATAATGCCATTTAGAAATTATATTTTGCAAGATTTTAGTCCTCAAAACGAGCTTTCCAACAAGTATAGTTTTGATATTTTTTCATTTTATTATATGTATTTAATTTTTAATTTTTACTAAACATCAAGTTGTTCATTTTTTAGAGGTGGAAAAATAGTAAACCATTATAAAAAAATTCAAAAAATACCCTTTCCAGGAGGCATTGATGTCCTTGTTTCACCAAAAAAAATAAAAAATGGATTTTGATATATACACAAGAAGTTAGGTTGTACAACACATACGTATGTCCAAATTATAGTTACAATGACTTTAGAAATTAATTAAAAATAAAATATGTAACACAAAATTATGAAAAAATATCCTTTCCCTAGATATTGATGTTGAGAATCTATATTTCAAAATTTATAATTTTATCCTTTATAGAAAAAAAGTTATGTTGTACGACACAAACATTACTTTTTGAAAATGTTGTTTTATGTTTAAAACTAGTTATTAAAGGATATGTTGAAAGATTCATGATTTGTTTTAGAAAATTATTTTAAAAATGCATTTACAATCTACACACAAATTACGAAAAATCACTAGTTTGCATCATCTTCAAATTCTTAATGGTTTAGTTGCTATAGGTCTCAGAAGATGAAGATTCAGTTAAAAACATTGATGTAAATGTCCATCTTGGGAAAAAAGTGAGACATAGTATTGTGATTTCACCCTCTCCTAAAAAGAGTGTTGATCATGGTGCTTGTCCTAGTTTGGCACTTGATGTTGTCCCTTTGGCTAGTTGTCTACCTTCCGTATATACTGACCGAGAATGGGATGTAGACGACCTGCTATAGGTTGAATTGCATGTACCTTACTAATCTTTTGCATGGTTTTCTTTTTCATATTCTTTGTGTGGTTGCATGTGAATAATGTGATCCCCCATACTATTTTGTTTGATGAATTTTTGTGCATTCCTCTATTTGTACCTACATTCTTCTATATGTCGAAAACATTTTACCTTTTTTCTTTTCTTGTTCTTTCATTTTAGGGATGACGCAAGGCGTCTAGACATTTAGGTCTCTTCCATGTTGAACTGAAAGCTTTTATTTTTTTTTGATCTTTATGTGTCATTCTTCCAATTCTATGAGTATTTGAGGAATGATGATGTTTCTGAGCTCTATAAAAACATTGTAGCAAAGATATACGGACCCTGAATCTGTAGATCCCTTATGTTTTTTGGGGGGCAACCCATCCTTCCTTTTTCATGATGTAACTTCATTTTGGGAACATATCACTTGGCATAGGTATTTTTCAATAAGCTTTCATGTTTTAGGATTGAACATTGGCAACTTTAAAGAAATTGCTCATAGCAATGGTGTAGCAATTTCTTTAAAGTGGGGGCATACATTGACAATATCTTTTGACATTTTTCATGTTTCATGGTGTGATTTTATTTCTTCCTGTGATGTGTCCTTTTCTTGGCGGTGTCATTGGGTTTGATGTCCTCCAAGAGTACAATATTTCTTAGCATACAACTTTCCTCTTAGTGGTTGTAATGCCCTAAATTTTGACCAAAGGGAAAAAACACAACCATCAATTTTTTTTGGAACAAAGCTACAAAAATGCTAAAAAAACACTAACAATTGATAACCATGCACTAGTAGGGTCATATACTACACACATCTAGGAATTTTGCTCGTACAACATCCCCATCGATGTGCTACTCGAGAGTGAGTCAATGGAAGGATAGGACATTGAGTATACAAAATCCATCATGCATGCCCTTCAACCAAGGATGGGATGACTTAAGACTTAGGTTAAGGTTATATTAGGTTTCAAATAAAAGCTAAGGAATGATGGAGTCAAGCCTCACTTTAAGGTTATGTTAGTGCATGGTTATCAATTGTTAGTGTTTTTGTTAGCATTTTTATAGCTTTGTTAAAAAAAAAATGATTGTTGTGTTTTTTCCCTTTAGTCAAAATTTAGGGCATTACAGTGGTGATGCGACACATTGCATTCCCTAAGAAAGAAAATATCTTACTCTTGAATTTTCCTCTCTTGGAGACATTAGGCACGATGTTCCCTAAGAAGAAGACCTTATGGGGTGATCTCAGAATACTAGTTTACAATTTTTGGCCAAAGTAGACATTGAACTTAATTTTTTTAACTAAATCTTCACTTTGGGCACCTATAGCTACTAAACCATGAGGAATTTGAAGATGATGCAAACTAGTGATTTGTGATTTTTTTGTAGATTATAAATATATTTAAATTTTTGAATTAGATTGCATTTCTTTTCCATCTCCTTCGGAAACTAGTTTTTATTAGTAAACACCATTTTTAAAGTGATGCTCACCTGTAAACAACATAATTTTTTTTCTATGAAGGATAAAATTCTATTTTTTTTGAATTTAGCTTTGTAACTACGATATCTAAAAAGTTCATTTGGTTTCATAGTGTTTTATTGAATATTTTTTTCCTTAATCAAGTTTTGAAGTCAAACCAATTACAATTTAGGCATAGGAAGACCATAAACAAAATAATTTTTTTTTGTATGTATTGAAATTCAATTTTTTTTACTGATCAAGGACATCAATACCTAGATGAACATATTTTTCAATTTTTGATAATCTACTATTTTTCCACATGTGCACAACATAGAGCTTGATTTTTGGTGAAAAAATATGTTTAATTAAACTAAAAAAAATGCATAATAAAACCAAAATATATTAAAATTATATTCGATGGATAGCTTGTTCTGAGGACTACCATCTTCTAGTTGGGTCTTTGAAGTTTCCTCCATTTTCATCCTCAACCAAAGCTTTGAAAGGAAAAAATTTGCAAAAAAATGGTAGTAGAGGGGGAGCAGGGGGAAAAGGGGAGTTCGAGCGAACCCCCCTTTCACTCAAACCCCCTTGATCCATTTTCTCGAAAGGGGGTTCGAGTGAATGGGTGTTCCCTTGAACCCCTTTGAAATAATATTTAAATTTTTTGGCTTGGGTGGTTAGAGAAAACTCTTGGCTGACGTTTGCTTGAACCCTAGGCCGACAAATGCATTTTAATTTTAATTTTTAATTTCATATGCATATAAATACAAGCTTATTTTTCATTATTCCATATCATTGCAAGATTAATTCACATTTCTATTAAGGAGAAAAGATCTTGGAGAAGAGATTTTTTTATTTTTATCAAGGAGGATAGATTTTGGAGAAGAGAGTTTTTCATTTTTATCGAGGGAAGATTTTGGAGAAGAGAACTTTGCATTTTTATCAATTAAGGTGAATATTGGAGAAGAAAAAATTGCATTTTATCAATTAAGGAAAATTTTGGAGGAGAATTTACTTTTGGTAGAGGATTTTTCTTGAGTCATCTTCTACTTGAAGAATAAAATGGGAGAATAGCAAAAAGAAAAAATAAGGCTCAATGAAATTATTCAAAAGAACAAGAACAAAAGAGGCGTGAACAAAACTTGGAAAATTATCATAGAAGGAAACAAGGTAAATACTTATTTCTTCTTTCTCTCTCTCTCTCTCTCTCTCTCTCTCTCTCTTGTGTGTGTGTTTAGGACCTTTATTAACACCTCAATGTTTTCCTCATAAATCTATTTCCAATTGTAAAAGTTACCATGTTAGATAACTTGGAAGTTAATACTAAAAAATAGTCATCTTGCATAGACATTACCATAACTTGGAACCTCATTGTGCCTAAATTCCTTATCATCTATTTCCAATTGCATTTGTTCCATGGAATTCTTAAGTTCAAGAATCTTTGATTTCATTTGTTCAACTCCACTTAAATAGCTCACCATCTCTCACTTTCTTTGCTTGCATGTAAATTCATGTATCCAATTTACAAAACCTAGTGACTTTGAAAATTCATTTTTCCATTTTCTTAAATTGAATCTATTTCCAATTTTATTTGTTCCATGGAATTGTTAAACTTTCAATATAATCCTTGATTTCATTTGAACTCAACTCCACTTATAGCACCATAGATCTCACTTTTTTTGCTTGCATGTATGTAAACTCATATGCAATACTTGTTCAACCTAGTGAAGTTGTTTAAACTCATTTTGCCTAAATTCCTTATCATCTATTTCCAATTGCATTTGTTCCATGGAATTCTTAAGTTAAATATTTTTTGATTTCATTTGTTCAACTCAACTTAAATAGCTCATCATTTCTCACTTTCTTTTCTTGCATGCAGATTCATGTATCCAATTTACAAAACCTAGTGACTTTGAAAATTCATTTTGCCATTTCCTTAAATTGAATCTATTTCCAATTTTATTTGTTCCATGGAATTCTTAAAATTTCAATCTAATCCTTGATTTCATTTTATCTCAACTCCACTTATAGAATCATAGATCTCACTTTTTTTGCTTGCATGTATGTAAACTCATATGCAATACTTGTTCAACTTAGTGAAGTTTTTTAAACTCATTTTTCCTAAATTCCTTATCATCTATTTCCAATTGCATTTGTTCCATGGAGTTATTAAGTTCAAGAATATTTGATTTCATTTTTTCAAACTCCACTTAAATATCTCATCATCTCTCACTTTCTTTGCTTGCATGTAAATTCATGTATCCAATTTACAAAACCTAGTGACTTTGAAAATATTCATTTTTCCATTTGGACTTAAATTGAATCTATTTCCAATTGTATTTGTTTTATGGAATTATTAAACTTTCAAGAATATTTTATTTCATTTGAACTCAACTCCACTTATAGCATCATAGATCTCACTTTTTTTGCTTGTATGTATGTAAACTCATTTGAAATACTTGTTCAACCTAGTGAAGTTTTTTAAATTCATTTTTCCTAAATTCCTTATCATATATTTCCAATTGCATTTGTTCCATGGAATTCTTAAATTCAATAATCTTTGATATCATTTGTTCAACTCCACTTAAATAGCTCATCATCTCTCACTTTCTTTGCTTGCATGTAAATTCATGTATCCAATTTACAAAACCTAGTGACTTTGAAAATTCATTTTCCCATTTCCTTAAATTGAATCTATTTCCAATTGTATTTGTTCAATGGAATTATTAAGTTCAACAATCAAGATTGATGTCATTTGAAAGTTCTACTCCACTTATATCATCATCTCTAACTTTTTTTGCTTGCATGCAAACTCATATGCAATGCACTTGTGTTCAACCTAGCGGAGTTTTGAATTTTTCCTAAATTCCTTATCATCTATCTTCAATTGCATTTGTTCCAATGGAATTCTTAAGTTCAAGAATCTTTGATTTCATTTGTTCTTGACTCCACTTATATGCTTATTTATTTTCTCTCTCTCTCTCTCTCTCTCTCTTGTGTGTGTTTAGGACCCTTATTAACACCTCAATGTTTTCCTTATAAATCTATTTCCATTATGAAAACCATGTTAGATAGTTTGAAAGTTAATACTAATTATTATATATTTATATACATGGGTTTATCTTTTTTTATCATGGTTTTCTAGGGGTTTTCTATTACTGACATCTAATTTCTAGCGTGTGGCATAGGTGGAAAGGAGGCATTTTCATTTGATCTTGCTAACTTATCTATCTTGTTTCATTTTCATACACTCATGGGGATTAAAATTAACCTTGAATTTACATGTCATTGGGCTTAAAATTTACAACACCTTGCATTTCTTCACTCATTGGTTAAAAAGAACTTGCATTTTCACTCATTTAGGACCTAAAATTGACAACAATCTTGCATTGAGTGTCTTTCTCACATTTGGATTTGGGCTTAAAGAGAACTAGTGTATTCATTGTCTTGTGGTTTGTAACTTGTATTAAGGTGTGTATGCTCTTCTCGCACCATTTGGTGATTTTGAGAATCAAAAACATCTTTTAGAATTTGCATAATCACCCACACATTTGGTTTTGGGATTTTTCTTTTTAAAATGAACATCATGCTAACTTGTGAGGCAAAAATATTGTGTATGATCTCTCTTCACACCTTGTGTGATCTTTGAGATCAAAAAATTGTGTTTTTGTTGCTTTTGTTACCCTAAGAGGTCTTGCTTCCCAAATTTTGAGAGGGAATGACCCAAGTGGTACTTTTTTTCATTATGCTCTATAAATAATTATGATTGTTGGGAAAGTATTCAATCACCTGGTGTAAATGTCCTATACCAATGAATGTCACCCTCAATATCCATGAGATACATCAAAATCCTTTCTAACGAAGGGATTGGGAGGCCTCTTCATTGAAATAATTTTTCCGTGTGTATAGGCACTAGTATTACCACAAAACATGAATTAAGAACCACTTATTTTAGAGGCCAAAAAATCTTTTATTTCCTGGTGCAAGAGGTCGAACCTCTAAAGCCACCCTACATTCCACTATTCATTATAGAGATAGGAATTCCTTTGGTTTACAAGATCTTAGGATCTTCAAGGGTAAGAGATTTTGGTGTGTTCGTGTCGTGTAAGGGGGATCCAGTATCACCAATTTCTCTAGCTATTTGCTTTGTTTAAGTGTTTGGAGCAATCCAAGTAGGGACTCAACAAGTAATATCTCTTTTCAACCTAGGTTACAATGCATTGTTTACGAAGTGCTTTCATGCACATTGTAATTATACATTTTCACACTCAGATCAGACCAAACAAGTGTTTTAAAACTATTTATTATGTTTTCCAAGATCAATTTCACAAAATCACACCAAAATTGGTCAAAAATTAGTCAAAACATAGCAAGATAAACTGTTAACTACAATTGATAGTCCATTTTCTGACCAGTCCTGAGCATCATCTTGTCCTTTGATCACAAACTTGCAAACTTCCAGACATGTCATTTCCAATCCATCCATCCATTCTTCCATGATCATTGCATTACTTGTATATGCCATAGGTCAAACATTAAGGACCATTTGTTAGCTTGCATATGTGCCTTGTTGTAGGTTTTGGCTTTGGAAATTTATTAGACTTTAGAGCACCCCATAGTTTCAAAATCATATTAATCTTGACTTCAATTTTCCATTATCTTAGTCCTTTTGTCATTTAGTTTGGCTCCTCAACTCACAAGGCTCTAGTTTGAGACCACCTTTGTCAAGTAGTCATTTTAGTCCTTACCATCATTGAGGTTTTGATAAATTAGATTTTTAACCTTGGATATCTTAGTTTGATCAAGCAACCTTATCTTAGATTTGCAACAAGGTGCTTAGTTGTCATACCCTTAGTCATCCTCTTAGGTCACATTACCATTCACACCCAAATCATCCTTTCACACTTGCATTTGTCATAGGTCAAACATTAAGTCATTTCTTAGCTTGCATACACCTGGATGTAGGTTTTGGCTTTGGAAACTTATCAAACTTTAGAGCACCCCATAGTTTCAAAATTAGATTTATCTTGACTTCACTTTTCCATTATCTTAGTCCTTTTTCATTTAGGTTGACTCCTCAACTCACAAGGATCTAGTTTGAGACCACCTTTGTCAACTAGTCATTTTAGTCCTTACCATCATTGAAGTCTTGATAAATCAGATTTTTAACCTTGGCTATCTTAGTTTTATCAAGCAACCTTACCTTATATTTTCAACAAGGTGCTTAGTTGTCATACCCTTTGTCATCCTCTTAGATCACATTACCATTCACACTTGCATTTTCCATAGGTCAAACTTTAAGTCATTTGTTAGCTTTCATACACCTTGCTATAGGTTATGGCTTTGGAAACTTATCAGACTTTAGAGCACCCCATAGTTTCAAAATTAGATTTATCTTGATTTCAATTTTCCTTTATCTTAGTCCTTTTTCATTTAGGTTGGATTCTCAACTCACAAGTCTCTAGTTTGATTCCACCTTTGTCAACTAGTCATTTTAGTCCTTACCATCATTGAGGATTAGATTTTTAACCTTGGCTATCTTAGTTTGATCAAGCAACCTTACTTTAGATTTGCAACAAGGTGCTTGGTTTTCATACCCTTAGTCATCCTCTTAGGTCACATTATCATTCACACCCATCATCCTTTCACACTTGCATTTTCCATAGGTCAAACATTACTTGTCATTTTTTAGCTTGCATACACCTTGCTATAGGTTTTGGCTTTGGAAACTTATCAGACTTTAGAGCACCCCATAGTTTTAAAATCAGATTTATCTTGACTTCACTTTTCCATTATCTTAGTCCTTTTCCATTTAGGTTGGATCCTCAACTCACAAGGCTCTAGTTTGAGTCCACCTTTGTCAACTTGTCATTTTAGTCCTTACCGATCAATTATGAGGTCTTGATAAATCAGATTTTTAACCTTGGCCATCTTAGTTTGATCAAGCAACCTTACCTTATATTTTCCACAAGGTGCTTAGTTGTCATACCCTTAGTCATCCTCTTAGGTCACATTACCATTCACACCCATCATCCTTTCACACTTACATTATATTTGGTGCATACCTTAGACATACTTAAGATATTGAACTCATTGTGACACTATTGACATTTTTACTATTGTCACTTTGATTCTTCGTCTTGGTATTATCCTTAGACATCATTTATACCTTGAAAAATATAAAAAATAGTCATCTTGCATAGACATTACCATAACTTGGAACATCATTTTTCCTAAATTCCTTATCATCTATTTTCAATTGCATTTGCTCCATGAAATTCAAGTAAACTCAAGAATCTTTGATTTCATTTGATTTCATATATTCAACTCCACTTATAGAATCATCTCTCACTTTATTTGAAATATTTTGTGACATGTTCTAAAGGGGTCAACAAGAAGGAAGTTCTCAAGAATAAGTTGAGTCAAATCAAGATATTGGATCAAACAAGGCTGAAGAACACATGGTTGAAGATAGGGAGGAGGCCCAAGTTAAAACAATGCATGTTGGAGAGGGGTTAGGATCACTTCCTTCTATTGGTATGGATGAGCATATAAATCTAGCTAAAAAGACGAGGAAACAAATTTCTTATAGAAATTTTGATCATTTGTACTTGAAATGGATATGGAGAAACTAAAATGTTATTCCAGCCAACCTACAAATACTAGTAGGAGGTCAATGCCTAAATCTGTAAAGGAAATAATCAATGATCATTTCAATCATCTTGAAACACTTGAAAAAACCCAACTATTATCATGTTTATTTCTTCATATTAGCTAGGAATAACATGAGGTATGTCCATCTAAAATATATACATATATATTATGAATAAGTTAAAACTAAAATTTAAATAATTTAAAAAAAAATTGAATTGAACATGCACATGCACACATACATGCACATTAGGTGGTATCAGATGATCCAAGCCCTCTATAATGGCCGCCTCCACCAAATCAACCAAACAAGCTGTTTGCTCAGTCGACGTGTCAATATCTACATTTTTCTGAGCCATCACATGTCATGCCAAAAATGATGAGTGAAGAGGACTAACCAGATGAGATGGCATCGACGGTGATGAATTTGGATTGGCCAACATATCCATAAAACCCATAGAAGTCTGCATCCTCTCTAGGTCAACTAAAGGATCAGTAGCATGTGCAACAGCCGAATGATTCATAGGTGGATCATTGTGTGCACTGGTGCTAGAGCAATGAGAATGATGTTCAATCCTAGATGTGAATAAAATCTTGCACCTAAAAAACCTTTGACCTAGTCTATAGATATCCCATAGTTTGATGTGATGAAGGCATATGCCTCCAAGAGGTCCTCAACCAAACAATGCAAAGTCCTGCGTGCCATCTCTCCTATAAGTCCATCCAACTGTGTGGGTGTAGGGATGCCTGTCGTTGTAAAAGGATCAATGCAGTTGCACTGTGCTACAAATGGTGTGGATCGTGAACGTCTAGACATCAAATACTGACCCACATGATCAATAGATATCCTAGTGGTCGTAGCTACAATATCATCTACATTGTCAATTGCTTCATTTTGGGAATCAATGACAACTTGATCCACTAAGGGGGCCAGAGCTGGGGTGAGAGCAGGAGACTTGTCACCAACCAATACCCTAAACACCGGGGCTAGTTGACTTGCTCGATGATAGGTGTACCTATCAACAATCCTACCATGCCCCTAACCAACATATGGTGGAATGTCCAGGTAGTTGACTTTGAGGCCCAAATGAACCTCAACATACAACTGTTGAACAAAATATAACAAAATTTGGCCATTGTTTGGATTGACCATGCGCTGCAAGAAATCGTAGGTAGATCAAAGTAGCCATAGCAGGATCCACACATATGGTGACCTGGTATGCCCTCACCTTCTGTTTATTTCGATAGAATGGAAAACATTTTTTTTAATCATATCTTTGTTCACAAAATTGTAACCCTATTCCTTGGGTAATTAAAAATTTTCAAATTCTCACTTTATATATGTAAAGGTAACAAGTAACAAAGACAATACAATAAATTTTTTCCTTTCTTTATTGATAAATACGTACAAGTTACAATATGTTTCCACATGAATTTCATTTTCATTACGAATATAAACCAGAGTTCAAAAGTAATATAGATATATTCATAGCTCGTAAGATTTTGCACAAATAGAAGTAAGAAGGTCCAGGAGTCCGTCCTTTCAAATCTTGGTACATCGGCCGCTTGCTGTGGAGGAGAAACATCACTCGGGCGCTTTTCCGCCAACCACGGACTTATAATGCAGTCCCCCGCACACCTATCGTTAGATAGATGGCCCTCCCTTCAAAGAAGAGATTGGTAGGGTATCCTTTAACGATTACCAACTGAGCATAGTGTTGTGTCCTACACAACTAGAACCTTGCTATTTCACAATCTCGAACTAGTACTCGGATCACAATGAACCGACAGTGTAGTCTCAACTAACTCACATCTATGTGGTAGTCGTACCTTTCACTACTTTGGCCAAAGTATTCTCATTCATACTTCGAATGAAGGTCTATCATCAGAAACACTACTCAGGGCCAATTTGACTTTGGGCTATGTTACTCTACGCGTAGGCTATGTCCTTCAATGGGTTCAGTCTACCCCAAACTTCCTACCTCAAACAATCTACTAGAAATGAGTCAATTAACAAATATCTAATATCCTAACTCCTGATTTCAGAAATCTTTATCCTAGGAGTGAGCTTGTCAAAGTTAACCTAATAACATAAGCTAAGGATCATACTTAATTTGACAACATTTCATTCCTAGAAGATAATAATTACTCTACGTATTCTCCATATACGGAGATCATACACAATTGTAAACACAAACAAATGCACATACAATTCTTTCAAGCATAATGCATATAATGCTAATCCATCCTTAAACCTTCAAACAATTGATTGCCTTCTTTAAATCCCTTTTCCTATACAAACTTCTTTTAATCTAACAATAAAATATATTGACTTGCTCAAATATTTACCCATGATTGCATTGATATTCCTAATACTTTTATCCTTCATTTACAATGAAATCCATTAAGCATTTATTCTTTTAAGAGGTTTATCAAACAAAACTAATTTGCCAATAGCATGCTATTTGCAACCAGCAAATTCAAAACTAAAAGAGAAGATCAATTAAATAAAATTCACAAACTAGACAACATGCCTGTGAATAAGAGCTTCTCTCCAGCACTATTATGGCAGAAGCTTCCACTTGAAGATGACGGAATGCAGTTTATTTCTCTCTCAATATAGTGACTCTTCTCACAGCACTCTCTTTAAACAAAACTTCTATACTGAAATAGTTATTTCACTTCCTTCTACAAGGTATTCTAGCACAATCTGGTAATTGCAGCTGGTACAAACTTCTAATTCTCACACTTTGATTAAAATGATGCAATGCAACATAAACTACTCACAGCAGAAGCTTCTAAACTCAACAGGACGACTCTTTAGTTTCGTCAAAGATGAATTGCGCAAGATATCCTTTGAGGGATGAAAGGGCGAGTATTTATAATCCCGTGTTAGCAACTGATTCCTCAATTTCGGGCATGCAAAATGACAACCAGGCTTCAATACTTAGTCAAAACGTCACTTGGAAAGTGTTTAAACCCTAAGTCATGTTTTTCATGGGTGATTCGACCTTATGGAGCCAGCAGTAGAAGAATTCTTCAACTCAAACAATCAAAAACGCCACCTACAGGTACACGTCTTTTTGCCAGTCGGCATGAATTCAAACGGTTTACTTGCTGCGTTTTTAGGTCAACATTCTGCTCGCTACAACACTGAAATTCGTTGCCATTCTTCCTATTTTCAAGTTTGAAATCTTCTTCATGCATTCCTTGCTGCAAGTTTATCTCTAATTTGTTCTAGGCTATGTAATATGGACATGCAAGTGTTCGCATATATGCTTTGTTTTTACCATTAGTTAATGAATCTCTCAATCTCTTAATATCACTATTAGTACTTGCAAATGCTGTAGGCAGAGGTGGAACAGGTGCATTTTCCATGATGTGTACCTAAAGGAGCAATGAGACCTTCTTTCTTTAATATATCTAGATCTATAGAATAAAAATAATGTACAATACATATATACATTCAACTGATTTAAATTTAAAACAACTATTTATAAGAATGATATAGAATGTAAATTGAACTCTAGTTCTAGATAATAGTTTAAGTGTGCATGTGTGCAATAAATTTAATGTAACTTAGATAGAAATATTTAAACTATTTACAAGTGAAACAAGTAAATACAAATTTGAAATATTAATAAATCTAATGCAATTCAAAGTACTTGAACATGTGTTCACTCATTTCACCAAAATGTAGAAACTTCTAGTTCTATACACTTAAATATACATAAAATGATCAAGATAAATATATGATCCATGAGTAAATCACAAGGGTCAACAAGTTTTTTTAGCAAGATTTGAAATCATCTCTCTAGAGATAATGATAAATTATACATGGGTTAAGAAAGGAAATGGTTATATTCTCTCTTAGAAAGGGGAAAGATAAAAAACAATTAAATTCTAAAATATAATTGAAAAGCACCAATTTTTTTGAAATGGTTTTAAAGGAAATATAAAATTTAGGAAAGTTATATAGATAATAATAATAATATTCCATTAAAGTAGGAGTGACTCAATGAAAACCTCTTACAAAGGGTGTAATGCATGTGTTCAAATTTTGACTCATCTGTGTGATTCTTGAGTTGATTCTTAGTAGATGTCATAGTACCATATTTGAAATATCAACCATAGGAATGCTAGTGACAATATGTGCCCCTCCAATTGGTTGCTACAAAGTATCCAAATATAATTGGAGGTGAGGAAAAATTATGCATGATGAAAAATATGAAAGAACATAATTAGTGGACCATCATGTGTGAGAAGAAATTAATCGATAATATAAATATATTCTTGACTTGAATAAAATGTATATAATAGTATAAGAATATATGCTATATATATCAATGATTATCAAGAAAAGTTTGCTCCAAGTGTAAAATAATCATAAAAAGGTGGCCCTACACATGTCAAGCTTTGAGGATAAATATTTTTTATGGAGGAAGCAATCGAATATTATGCCTTACTTGCTCTTATTCATTATCATAGGTGAAATTAGAAGTGATAATCATGAAGGGTGTAATGTCAACATAAGCATCTTATTTTTGATATACTAATTTTTTTTAATGTGGATCATAAATAGATAAGGAATCTGACCTAGTTAATAGCTTTTAAATTAATGAATTGATGCTTAAGGTCTAAGTGGTGGATCTTATGCATATGGGTATTGGTTGTTTTAGTATTGAGGTAGATTCCTATAATGGTAGAAAAAATGGGACTCATTTGGAATCACTCTTTTTAGGTAATTTATTAAGTTTTATAAAACTACCAAATATAAAAGAGAACATATTCTTGTTGGGTTGCAACTATAACTCCTTAATCATTGATTTTCTTACACTATTTACTTGGTAAGAGTAATCACCAAGTTATAAGACAATAAATACTTTCAATATGAGTACAAGTGTGTGTATTCCCTTAACATGATAAGTTAAGAAAAGAGAGATGAATATAGGTCACAAATAAAAAGGGTATAGAAAAAATCATTTTCTATTTGTATGAAAAGGTAAGGAATATAAACTAATTTGGAAAGAAACTATTGATATTTAAGGATATAAATCTATTTTATTTATAAATTTAATAGTTAAGGTAGAGGAATGATTGATTCATTTGAACTCCAAAGTATTATTATCCATCAAAATAGATGTGAGATGGTATAGATTTCCTTCCATGTGTTCTCATGCTATTAGAAAATGTTATCAAAAAAATTGGTTTTTGTTTAATAGGTTCAATGACTTGAAAAATAATAAGAATGTATATATTGAATCACATAAATTTAAAAAATATATATTTTGATAGAGACCCATACAATAGATTTTTATGTTAGTTAAAAATTCTTGTACCTTAGGTGCTTACATACACATCCTTATTACTCTTCTCTAGGGTGTTACTGAAAAATTAGTTCAATTTTTTAATGGTCATTATTAAGCAATGTTTATAGATTGATACATAAGGTTGTTATGGAGCATTCTATGAACTATAAGGATATCACCAATTCAATATGATTTTGTATTTCAATGACAAAAACCATAATGATTAGTTTTTACGATCAATTCATATGAAAATGTGATCAATCCATGGAATAGAAGGAGAAAATGAAGTTGCTCTAAATTGTATCTTAAGCATGCAAAAGTATCTCTATGTGCATGTACATATGAGAATTGAAACATATAAAAATCATCTATGGCATGAGCCAAAGGTCATACTTTTAAGCCTACATTCCACAAAAGGTCATCTAATATGGCTAGTATATTTGGTTTTTATTTTGCAATAAAAATGAGGTAAAATGAGTTTGTTGTAGTATTTGAATGTGTAAAGATATCAATTTTAGGGTTACATATGGTCCATGCTTGTAATTTGAATAGTCAAATTGGGGAGAAAAATAAGACAAAAAATAAAAAACAAAAGTAAAAAGTTCCACCTTTTTCAGATGGGTTTGTTCTAGGTTCTCTTTGGGTCCTACAACATGAAATCAAATTCACTTGGCTTCGCCCTATAGTGGCCCTGCCTAAATTTGGGTCTGTTTGGTAGGACCTTGTATGGCCATGTAGGGGATCTGAAATAGGAACTAGGTGGTTTTGAACCAGACATAGATTTGGGGTTTTGCAAGATGAACCAGTAACATAGGTTATAACATAGAAATTATACACTATCTATGCATATGCCTAAGTGAAGTTGGATATGAGCAAACTATTGTCTAAAAAATTTATAATGAAGTTAGGACAATACACAAGCAAAAATTAGTATTATTATATTATATTTGTGTCAGATCTTCCATGATCAGGCATCTGGCTCAGCAACACCTTTTAAATTAGTCTCTTAAAGAGACATAGGTGTAGGAAATTTAACTTACCCAAAACTTTGTGATCTTTCAAGTAAAATAGGTTGATAATATGCATAATTTTAATGAGCAATTGAACTAACTAGTTGAGGAAAACCATCCAAAAAATATGAGTGTCTAATGATTTTAATTCCATTAAGGGTGTAGGATTAAGGGTGTAGGATGATCTCTTGTAAGAGTAGGAAACTAATAAGAGTTTAAAGTTCCCAATTCAAGAAGTTCTTTAGGTCTTTCCAAATGTGATTAGAGGATAAAAGCCAATAGTTCTCCTCTTACCCAAAAATTAGAGAGTCCAGAAGGTGACAAGAACTGGTTTCCCTATTTTATAGGTTTTGATTCTTAAAATATGATGTTTACTGATGACATTGGCTTTGAGAAGTACCAAAAAGAGAGACAAGAGCATCAAGAAATAGGATAGAGTCACTTGGATCATATATTGAATTGAGAGTTTAAGATACAGTGCATGCCATGATTGAAAGATATGGACAAAATGGATTTGTTGAAAACGGTTTAGAAACTTTCAAGCAAATATAATTCATTTTGAGATATGTATGCAGAATGTCAAAGCATTAACCAACCTAGAAGTCACACTGGAGGGTGATGCACTGGAGGAAGTCGCTCAGGGTGGTGAGTTCATCGCCTTGCAAAGGAGTTTTCTAGGAGGTTCGGGGGTTCAAGGGTTCATTTACCGTTGTAGCGCAGTGCTCATGAAAATGACAGTTGAAAGTTCGACAGTGAAATGTTTTATTAAAAAAAAATCCTAATTTATGGGTTTGAGTGAACCCACATTCGCTTGAACCCATTTTTTTATTAAAAAATAATCTATGTTTCTTGGTTCGCGCGAACTGGGTGGTTTTCTTGAACAACAAACCCCCTAAATTTGTCCAAGCAGCGAAAAAATGCCTTTTTCCTTAATAAAATTGTAAACTAGTTTTGTGGGTTTACCATATGTGAACTAAGAAAAGTTCCTTTGAACAAAAAAAAACTTTTACTTGCATGATTGCTCATATGTGTTTAGCATAAGACAACTTGTTAATCTTGTGAAGCTTGAAAACCTCTTTAAGGCCACCAAGCATAACACACCTTGCTTGCTAGTGGAGCCTTGCCTTGTTCATAGGTGCTTAGCATAACACAACTTGTTAAGCCCTATGGAGCCCGAAACCCTTTTCAAGGCCACCAAGCATAACACACCTTGCTTGCTAGTGGAGCCTTGCCTTGTTCATAGGTGCTTAGCATAATGCAACTTGTTAAGCCTTATGAATCACAGAACCTTGTCTTGAAGCACCTTATTGAAGTTGTCAGAGGGACAAATTTGATATGATTTTCCACCCATTTGGGGGCTCACCTAGTGGACACCTTGAGGTTCCACTACCCTAGAGTGAGCACACGACAAAAAGCTTAGATGTGTTTCATGCCGCATAGGATAGTTGAGGCTTGATCTTCCTAGTCTTTGATGTTGTATAATTGAGTATCTTTGTCATTGTTGCATACATATGTCTTGAATGTTTATTTTAGTGCGATTTTAACATGGGGTCATCCTCTCACTAAAGTGGAGGCTAAATTTAGTGTAGGAAAAATTATATCCCTTTTTCACACTTAATTTGGAATTAATTAAAATGAACTTAATTATGCCTTAATTTAGTGTTGTAATACATGTATTTTATATATTCACATTAAGTTTAGGGTCTTATTTATTAAAATGAACTTAATTATTCCTTATTTTTGGTGTTGTAAATTATACCCCTTTACACTTTCACACTTATCTAGGGCCTCATTAATTAATTGAGCTTAATTTCCCTTAGTTGGCCCCTTTAATTCAAATACAAGCCTAATTAATTGCATTTTCCAAAGAGGAAACTCAACATTCATTAATGCCTAAACATAACACTCATCATTGAAGAATGTTTGTCCTAGGTAAGTGACCTAGGACCCATTCGCCATAGGGCGAATGGGTCCTCACTTAGACCTAGGACCCCCCTTTTTGGTATTTTTTGGTGATATTTTAATGATTTCAAATCCATATTTAGATGCCATCTTGTGATATTTGAATTTCGAGATATGAAGGTTACTTACATATAAATATAAGGTTATTTCACTATGTTTCACCTAGCACCTAGAGGATTTTCATGAGCACTTATTATTTTCAAGAGAGCACTTGAAGATCATTTCAAGGCATTCAAGAGTAGATTTATTGCAACAATCAAGATCCATTATCATGTCAAAGTCATGCATGTTTTTTGAGCTAATATGGTGATGTAGAGTTCATGATCCATTCAAGCCTTCAAAGGCATTGTTTTGAATCAAGCTTCATGATCAAGATCCACATCCATTGAGGCTACTTTATGCTAGTTGTAGATTTACATTCCAAGGTTTAATCAAGGGTTTGGTGAGTTGTGACATTGCATTGTTCATTCATCATTTCTTTCATGCAGTTTGATTTCATTTCAAATTTTAAATACTCAAACAGGGTTTGACCAAGGAAAACCCTCCATCACCAAAAATAACATTTTTCTTGTCTTGTGTTTGTGTTTGTAGGTTTTAGGTGGAAGATCCTTTGAAGAGAAAAATTGAAGAAAGTTGCAAGGAAAGTTGTCATCTCATAGAAACTCTTCTACAAGATTTATTTCCGACGGTTTGACTATGAAACTTAGGAATTTGGGAGTGCAGACATAAGAGTAAAGAACCCATAAAGCATTTTTACAGAGCCCTAGCCAAGACCCATTCACCATAGGGTGAATGAGTCCTTAGTGAGCTTCAAAAAGGTACTTTTGGTGATTGGTACACATCATTTTCCCTTTCTCAGATCTACCTTTTGATTGTTGGTTCGATTAGTTTTTGAGTACAGTCTTTCGTTTGCACTTTATATCTTGCATTTTGGAGTTTATTTGATATTTTTAATCTTTCTACCCAAAGTGTTGTTTAACCTAGACCCCTGTCCTAGCAAAAAAGGGAAATATGAAGATTCACACTTTGGGCTTGATTCACCTAAGGGTTGATAGTCATTTCATTGTGTAGATCTCATTTCCTAATGAAATAGAGGAAAATAGGTCCATTCATCCCCATCACACCCCATTCATTGCGGGAATAAAATAAAATCTATTTTCGATTGTTTCAAAGGGAAAGCACCTTTTTAGAAAAGGAATTCAAATTTTTCGTGACCATTGGGACCCTATTAATTTTAATTGCATGTTGTGGGAACAACTCAAAGACCAATTCAAATTTCTCCCTTCATCCAAGTACCCTCTAATGAAAATTCAACAGTTGATAACCCCTAAGCTATTCTATTTGCTATCCCTCCCCTACCATGACAATTTTCTAAAAGATTGGAAATGACCCACCATGTAAAACACTTAAATCGTTCCTCTTAAAAAAATTTGTAGACAACTTCTCTTGGTTATCTCCTTGGCGTCCATACTCGATTGTAAATGGAAATGAAATCTTAGTTGTACATGGTGGAACAAGTTAAGCCTATAAATCTAGAAATCAAAAGCTAATGCTCAGTCCTAATTAACTACTTGGAAAGTTCTTCACATCAAATTACCTATTGTTGATTATCTCTCTTTCATTTTCCAACCACTAATGTGTCCTTTATGCTCCAAAAAGGAGTCAATCAAGCATGTTTTTTGGCTTCAGACTCATGTTCGCCATCTGTGGTACTCCCTCTTCTCCACTCTCCCAACTCTATTGTTTTAGACTTGGTCTTGGAAAATAGCTGTTCTTGGGCATTCACTTCATCACAACATCATCACCCAAATGTTAAGATAGGTTATCGTTAATCTCATCTAGAGGTTTTGATGCTTGGTTGTCTTGTCACACTCTTTTCTCCCCCTGCAAATAGAAACCCAAATGGTGAGCTCGAGCTTATCGCTTTATATATGGGTCTTGCAGACTATGCCCCAATTGAGCCCATATTTGACTGAAACTTTGTATAATATTTGAGTGCAAATTAAGAAATTTGAGAACCAACTACAAAAACCTAATGGAAATTGACCATGATGATGTCACTAATGTTTGGTTATTCACAAAATGAGATGTAGACCTGGGTTTCTTTAAACTTATTCCTAGAACATGTTTCTGGTATAGATGCTACATCAACTTCAATATCATGGAAAGACTACAAGAGTTCTCTTAAGCCTAATCTTGAGCCTAAGCCTGAGCCCAAGTTACAAGATCTAGAGTGTGACGAGGTTAGGTATGGTGGGGGTAGCTTGTGAACTAGATGCAATCATGTGCTTGATCTTTTTGTCTGGTCTTGGATGAAACAAAGGTCTTCCTTCAGCAGGACTTAGTGTCTATTAGAATTTAATATAAGGCTACTTTGTGAGCAGAAGCTTGGGGTTTCTTTTGCATTTCTCCTGAGATCGGTTTTTCCTATCTCAACGCCCAAATTACTAAAAAATTAATTACTTTAAATGCAAATTTTCACAATTGCTTGGGCTATCTTGATGGAGGTGATACCAATACAATTTATACGAAGCTGAAACAATTTGTGCAGGCTTATGTTTCTTTTAGATTAGCAAGGAGAATAATCAACTTGTCCACTTGGTCATAAGCATGAAATCATATAGGACAGGTTCAAAGTCAGTTATAGGGCAATTTCTTCTTCCCTACCTTGGAATCTCAAGACCAATCCTTCATGTAGGAGCTCTTTGATTTAAAACCAAAATAACCTTTTATAAAGATGTGTCTTTATTGGAGTGATTGTTTTGCTTGGAGACTATTAATATGATTTGATGCATCATGTACTTTGTTCTGGTTAGCTACGACATTGTGATGCCCTTGGGAATTCAGTTGGGAGAGACCAAGGAAGCCTCACGCTAGGTTTCTCTTAAAAGATGGGACATGACGATAATGTCTGCCTAATCTGCTATGTTTGCAAACTTTGGTGTAGAGAAACAATAGAAAAGATTATGTGCATCATGTCTATTGAGAATAGGGTCTAACAACTTTATTGTCAATGACAAAAAAAAAAGAAAAAAGAAGAATAAAGGAGATTGTAAGGAAACAAAAAGGACAAAAACTACAAGAAAGAAACTTATTTTGCAATATATTGCAAAAGCAATTGCTGTTGTAGGTAGGTACCAAGTTCAACCATGTTTGAGGAGAAAAAAGATAAGACGTGAAAAGGTTTATGGATTTCAGAGGAGGATATGCAGCTTGTTAGGTATATAGAGATCATGGTAACTTCCCAGTTTAAATCTATTTGTTTGGCTGGGATATGGAGTTTAAATTGTATGATCTTGAAGAATTTTTGAGGTACTTTGGTGTCATTGTGACTATTTGTAATTTTTTGTTTTCTTTTTAATTTAATTTATCTTTTTTTCTAAGAATAATAATAAAATTAGCAAAATCCTTCAACTTCAACTATGCCAAACCATAGAAATAATAATTTCCACAAGAAATACACAATAAAATTTATTCAACCCTTTTAATAAGATCTTTATTCGCTTTCCACTTTCTTTACACTTGATATCACTGAAAAATAAAAGATTAAAGTTAAGAAATAATCATAAACATTTACATATACAAATTTATTAAAAAAATAATAATTAATTAATCATTCACATAATTTTATAGAACATCTTCACTCTTTTAACTTCTCAAACTAGGCCTACTTTCCCAAAATATCTCTGTTTTTAAATACCTTCCCAAGAATAGGTATGGTATTAAAGTTTAATATGAATGACTTGTACATAAAACTTTAATTTCTGTCCTTTGCCCGACTTCCCGTACGCTATTGCCATGTTATCAATAAATCGACCATTTATTTCAGACAATATCACTTGGTTTGAATGCATTCATGAATTGCGCCATGGACACGATGCTACGCCCTTTTAAAAGGAGTGACAACCAAAGTAAAGTGTCTAAGCAAATTACACTTCACAGTTCATAACTACCGTGGGAAGAAAATAATGCTTGGGGATTTCGTCTTTAGGTATCATTTGAAGGCTCATAAATTGTAATAAAGTAAAAAATTAGTAGGTGAAGGGCCGAACGGCTATGATATGTGCAGAGCCTATAACTTCAATGTAAATGCATTCCTGATTTCATGTCACAAGATCCTATATAAGTTTCAACGGGTGTGATACCCTTTGTGACCTGGTTTTTATTAATTAACCATAACAACAGTGCAACAGTATTTAACAAACCAAAAGATCAATGCAAAATATCACCATCAATCAGGTGGCTGTAGTAACAATTAAGATCATCAAAGCTATTAAATTTGGTACAACAAAAAAAAGTGTACCGAAACTTTGATTACTGAAAAATTGCTTATGTAAGCAAAAACTTCTACCAAATTAATTGCAAATAACATGGAATTTTTACAAGAAATTAGTCACAAATACAATTTCACCGTCGTGGGCCTTAACCATCCACAAATCATAGGGCCTTACACTTGAAAGCGCCACCATTGACATTGGCAACATTGACCGGCAAGGGCTAACATTCACAGCAATTTCTAGAGTCACTCATCTTGGAGGTCTTCGTATTCACCCTTCATTCTCATTCCACAAATACACATGCATGCAACACAACCCTTATGTTGCACGAAGGATGAAAGAGGAGGCTCGACTGTCAACACTATCAGCTTCAATCACTTGACATTATCAAATACTTTTCAACAAGAAATTTTAGGTTGGTTTGCTACAACCTTGCTGCTTTCTTTTCCAACGTTACAAATCTATGGATGGAGTTTAATATTACAAATCTATGGATGGAGTTTAATATTACTTGCGTATTTGATCATGACTACCTGGTTCCAGATTCCCAGCAACATAGGGCTCTGTATGCACATCTCAAATGCAAAGCAACTATTATATCAACATTATATTGTTGGAAACTACACAATTAAACCAATGGATGGAGTTTACTATTACTTGCATATTTGGTTCAAATTGGTAAATCCTTCCCCCTTCTCTTTAATTCCTCATTGCCCTCCATTCCTCTATAATTTATAGATAATTGCCACTCTGTTGTTCAATTAAACCAAAAAACTTGCAGTTTCCTTTTTTGCGATCTGTCTTTGGGAGGTTCCTAAAAAACATTTCACTTCCTATTTTTAGTAGATTTTTACTTTTGGCATTCATAATTAAGTTTCAATTGTCAATTCACAAGTGTTTGAGCTAAATAAAAAATGGCTTATTTTACTGTATCTACAATCAAGAAACTAAAGACGTATCTGATTTTTGGCAGGGATCCAATTTTGGATGGAATGGAAGTACTTTTTTATGTACCAAATCTTTTCATGCAAATTAGATCTCTGTGGACTACAAACTGCATAAAACAATGCATGATGTCTTAAGGTTTTTTCTATAATTAACAGACCTCTGTGTTGTTTTCGTATCATAGTTTACTTATCGTTTTCTTTGTAAACTGTCACCATGCCTATCATCCCCATTTGTGTGCCGAGAGGGAGGATAATTTTCATATGTAAATGCTGAAAAATTCATATCTTGATTATACTTTATATTAGAAGATATGTGTGTAGCATGTGTTGCTTGAAAGTTGCTCTTTTACCAAACTCTTTATTCTGCTCATTTTCAGCTCACCTACACTTTATTAGGAGTCTCCTTTCAAGACTAACATGAAGAATTTTCCTGCAAACTCTACCCATTTTCCTCTTTGGCATCCTTGACAACTCGACACAATGCGTGTTGAATCTTTTAAGGTAATTCACTTGCCATTATTTCAGTCAATTTTTTTATGACAATCTATACATGGCCAGATCACTTTTCTTGTGTTTTATTTTATTATTACAAATTTGTTAAATGAAGGTGGTTTTATCTATGGCTTTTTCAATACTGTAATACCTACTATTACAGCTTTCCTCACATCTTTTACTATTGAATGTATAGCAGCTGTAAATGCAATGGTTGCCAAAGCTTTCCTGGTAACTCAAATTGAGGTAACTCACTTGCCATTATTTTAATGAAATATTTTATGGGAATCTCTACACGGCCAAATAAGTTTTGTTGTGTTTTATTTCATTATTACAATTCAGTTGTTATCTGCTAAATGAAGGCATTTTATGTTCATTTTGCAAAATAAATTTTTGGCTAACTTTCTTTTCCTTCTTGAGGCTATTTTTGTTGACAATTTTCCTCACAACATTATTTACTACTGAATATATAGTAGTTGCTGCTGAACCTGCAAATGCAATGGTTGTCAGAGCTATTTTCACAATGTGTACAGTACAGATCAAATCATCTTCATATGTTTATCTTAATACATTGTTCTTTAGTTCTTTACAGAGCTTATGAATTATACAGTAGATATTTCCTTGCATTTCCTGCCATTTTATTGGTTATTGGCCTTTGCAAATATTCCAATTATACTAGTTCTTGTACTTTAAAGACAAAATGTCAAAAGACAAGGGATTGGCATGACACAAGCCAAATATTATTTACTCTTCAATGTATAGCAGATGCTGCTATTGCGTTGATTGCAGTGAACAGTATACTCGGATCATCTTTATATCTTAAACTTAATACATTCTTCTTTACAAAGATCATGAATTATGCAATGAATATTTCCTCACAATTTTTTGCCATCATTCTGGTTATTGTACTTTGCGATAAAAACCATGCACTACTTTTAGATAATGACTTTTAGTTGAAAATCATAATTTTGTTAATTAAAATGAAATGAAATAAAATATATATGAAAAACTTCATTTATTTAAAAAAGTTTCACTTCACATTTTACACTTTTCTATCTTTCAAATAAAATACCATAAATTAAAATATTGATCTCCACAAATCTTTGGTGTACCCATTGCACACGAGGGTGCAATTACTAGTCAATAAATCAACCACTTATTTCTGTATCAGTACTGGCCACTGGTTTGAAGGCTCTGCACATATCATAGCCGTTGCGGCCCCGCTTCACCGACTAATTTTTTTACTTTATTACAATTTATGAGCCTTCAAATGATACCTAAAGACAGAAATCCCCCAAGCATTATTTTCTTCCCACGGTAGTTATGAACTGTGAAGTGTAATTTGCTTAGACACTTCAATTTGGTTGTCTGCTCACTGTTTAAAAAGGACGTAGCCGCTCCATGTCCGTGGCAGCAATTCATGAATTTACTGATGTCATTAACGTACGGAATTGCGATATCATTTACCACATGGCGACAAGATCCAGAAATGCTTCGATATTGAAACGTCCGTTTAGAGCACCCATTCGGCGTACTCAGGTATCTCATTTTTTTTGTTGAGGAGGTTGGCATTCCAGTACTTCCTCAATGGCTGCACTTTCCATTTATTCAACGTCTAAGTTGAATACATTCGTCCTCAACAAAGCTTTTCAACAACGCTCAGTGTATTACAGAGCACAACCCTGGGGTTCCTGCATTCTGCCAGCAAAGAGTCCTGTCAGAACGATGTCTTCGCTTTCTGATAACGTTAAATCTTGTGTCCCTCGACGGACTGCCAATTATCATAGCGATGTGTGGAACGATGATGTTTTGCAGTCTCTCCAGACACCATATCATCAAGTAAGACAGAGTAATAGAACTATGATTTATCTCAAATAAAAAATATCCAAGTCTGTATGTCTTACTGGGCTGATCTTTTTTGTTTGTGTTGCAGGCTTCTTCGTACCAACAGTGGGCCGATAATCTGGTTGTGGAGATAAAAGAAATGTTCAAGGGCCTTGATGATGGAGAAATCAGTCCCTCAGCTTATGACACCGCCTGGGTAGCAAGGGTTCCTGCCCAGGATGGTTCTCACAGGCCACAGTTTCCTCAGGCCATAAAATGGCTTATACACCATCAGCTAGAGGATGGTTCGTGGGGGCTTCATTCAACGTTTATGTTATGCGATCGTTTGCTTAGTACTCTCAGTTCTGTTATTGCCCTGCTCAGTTGGAATACAGGACACCCTAATGTAGAAAAAGGTTATAATTGTATTTATGCTACATTATATTAATAGGTTATCATATAATTGGGAAGACAATGGATAACTGTTTAAAAGGTTTGATAGTTAGATTTTTGTATTAATATTTCGAATCATTCAAGGATTAAAAATGTTTTACTCTACAATTTAATGTTTCATTTCTCACATTAAAATATTTGATTTTATGTGCAGGTGTTCGTTTCATTGCAGAACATCTGAAATCACTTGACGAGGAGGATAGCTTGCCTCCGGATTTTGAAATAATTTTTCCTGCATTGATGAAAAATGCAGAATCTCTGGGACTGAGTTTCTCGTATAATACTTCTTTCATGAAAAAACGAGCTAAACTGCTTATAGAGTAAGAGTTTTGTAGTTAGATTGGGTGGTTCATTTGAAATCATATTAGTTTTCTAATAGAATCTATCTATTTGTGTGATTTCAAATGTACTGTTAAAACCAAACCTAATTTGATTAATACTTTTGCAGTATATAAGATTTTGTTTGGAAATTAATTATTTTTATTATTCACCTGCAGTATCCCCATGGAGTGGGGTATTCCGACACGCATGCTGAATGCACTTGAGGGGCTTGAGGAAATAATTGACTGGAAAAAGATAATGATGTTCCAGAGTAAAGATGGATCTTTTCTTAGCTCGCCTGCTTCCACTGCCTGTGTACTCATAAATACCGGCGATGAGAAATGCTTTAGCTTTTTGAATAATCTGGTGCTCAAATTCAGTGGGTGTGGTATGATACATTTCCTTGATATTGCGATACATTTCCTTAATATTGAGTTTCATGTGAGTCGGCCATTTGTTTGCTGTTAAACGCATTAGTGATTACATTTAATTTGTGAACCAGTGCCATGCATGTATCCAATCGATTTGCTTGAACGACTTTCGCTGGTTGACAATATCGAGCGTCTTGGAATAAGTCGACATTTCGAAGAAGAAATCAAAGTAGCACTTGACTATGTTTACGGGTGAGTATGTGCTTCTAATGGTATTGTTATAGTCATATTGTTTTGATCCAAACAATTTTTTTATGATGATAATTATGGGGCAGATATTGGAGTGAAAAGGGTATTGGAACGGGTAGAGACAACCTTTTTGCAGATCTCAATACTACAGCACTGGGACTACGAACCCTTAGGATCCATGGATACAATGTCTCCCCAGGTGGAATTTTTTCTCTGAAAGAGAAATTGGTGCAGTTTATTATTGTTAAACTGTGTTGTTTTTATAATACTGACATGGATACAATCTCAGAGGTGCTAAATAATTTTAAAGATGAAAATGGGCGCTTCTTCTCCTGTTCTGGCCAAAGATACATAGAGCATAGAAGCATAGTGAATCTATTCAGAGCTTCTGACATTGCATTCCCTGGAGAAGAGATTATGGATGAAGCTAGGCTGTTTGCTTCTAAGTATCTCAGGGAATCACTAACAGCAAATGATATCTTGTGCAACCAGAAAATTGCTAAAGAGGTTAGCAATACTTTTATCTTTCAAAATATTGTTTTTGAAATCAATTATATATGTTTTTGAATTTATATTTTGGATCACATTCAGTGATCTATCATTAACAACAAAAGAACGTGATCCAAAATATGATTGAAAACAAATTCAATTGATTTCAAAAACAATCTTTTAATGTTAAGTACTATTATCCTTATCTAAACCCAGAAAAAAATGATTTTTACCTAATTGTAAATTTGTGTAAAATATGTTTTCAGACTGAATATGCATTGGAGTATTCTTGGCACCTAAGTATCTCCATCTTAGAGGCAAGGAGCTACATTGATGCTTACGACGATAACCATGCATGGCTTAGAAAAACCCTATTCAAGTAGGTTTAGAAATGGTTACCTTGTCTTATACTACAAATTTTCCTTGTGTTTTTATAACCGTTGTCTGGTTTATCATCCCGTGTCTTCTTTATTTTTTAATTTCACAGGATGCCGTACGTTAATAATACTTGTTGCATGGAATTGGCTAAATTATACTTCAACATTGAACAGTCTTTACATCAGAGGGAATTGAAACTTCTCTCAAGGTGGGTAATATATAACCCTATTGAGTTATTTAAATCTTTAATGGCATGATAATTTAAGTAAACTTTAACTGTGATTGCTATATGTTGAATGCGATAGTTGGTGGAAAAAGTCGCGGATGACAGAAATAGACTTTGCTCGACAAAGGATAGTAGAGACGTATTTTTCTGCGGGAATATTTGAGTCAGAGTATTCATTATGTAGAATTGCTTTCACCAAAATTGGTTCTTTGGTATTGGTCATGGATGATATTTACGACACCTATGGAACAATGGATGAGTTGAGAATTTTCAGAGAAGCAATAAAGAGGTAATTTAATTTCTCTTATCCTAGTTTGATAGTTTTCTTGAAACCTAAGTATACTGAAGCTTTTTACTACATTCAGATGCGATACCTCCTTGTTAGACGAGCTTCCAGACTATATGAAAATAATCTTCAAAGCATGGTATGAAGTAGTGAATGAAACAAATATGGAGGCAACAAAGCAACAGGGGCGTGACATGCTTCATCACATAAGAAACGATGTATGTAGTTAAATTGTTATAAATACAAAATGCTCACGTTGTAAATGCCCATATTCTCAAAATTTTCTTTTGTAGGAGTGTTGTTATATTTACGCACATTGCTTGTTGGCGGTACAGTGGGAGAAGTTCATCGACGCTCTAATGCAGGAAAGAGAGTGGTCAGAAGATGGGTACATACCAACTGTTGAAGAGTACTTAAAGACACGTTGTATATCTGTGGGTCTTGTGCCATGTGGTTTACATCCAATCCTTTTAATGGGTGAGGTTGTAACGGATAAAGATCTCCCCTTCCTACATGATTCCTCAAATATTTTTCAGCTTGTGGCCTTGATATGGCGGCTTAAAAATGATACTGCTACTTCTGAGGTATTTAAACTGTCAACAAGATTTTGATTTAAACAATATATTTTTTAAGCTTTGATTTGTTTAATTGATTCAATATATTTTAAGCTTTGATTTGTTTAATTGATTCATTTGAAATCAATGTATCTTATAAAAGAAGCTACTGTGATTTATGATGAGCCATCTAAACAAATCAAAACTTAAAATATACTGTTAAAACTTGCCCCTCAAAAAGCTATACCTATTTGAAAAAGAAAAAACATGCTAACCTTGTTTCTTCTGTGGTGCAGGCTGAGAAGGCTAGAGGACAAATAGACTCATGTACGGCATGCTATATGAAGCAGAATCTAGGTTCTACAGAAGAAGATGCTCTAAAGCATTTCACAGAAATTCTTGATCATTCTCTGAAAGAATTGAACTATGAGTATTTCAAGGTAATTGGTGAACCCCCAAAATGCGGCAAAAGATTTGTTTTTAACATGAGGCAATGTGTTATGCTGCTCTACAAGTACAGAGACGGCTATGGTAATTCCTCAGGGGAGACTAGAGAATATATAAGGAAAACCCTCATCGACCCTGTAAAGCTATGGTGATAAACGTATTGAATTTCCTGCCTCTCAATCCATGACAATTATAAGGGGAATTAAGAAATGGTGATTTATTTTTCCTTTAAATAATTGATAAAATTGTGCAACCTAGAGAATCTACTCATCATCATGGTCTTTCATACAGCTAGGTTATGCAACTGTTAGCTTTTGTGATCATTGTTTGATCCAAAGTATGTTGTGTTTATGTTAAATGTATAACCTATACAATTATGTGTTACTGTGTATTGTAATAAATTATTGTTATTTTGTAACTACCTGCTGGTTGGGTGGATGGAGGGAAAGCTTTCATTAAAGGTTTTGAATTTAGTGTACCATGTATATATATTTTTTTGGTTGATTAAAGTTTCTATAAGAGCTGTAAAAGGTGGAAAATCTATTTTTTAATTGTTTGGTTATCTAAAAGAAGATAGTTTGAAGTTGTGTAAAGTAGAGTAGGTGAAAGTGAGATTCTCAGCATTTTAGATTTGTTATGTTGAGAGGCATCATATGAAAAGAAAACTCTTAATTTTTTTAAAAAAATTGATAGTCATTGGCACATCTAACTATTAATATTAAATAATAAACATAATAAATCATGCCATTTAATATTAAATAATTTATTTATATTTAAATAATAAAATTCAAATAAAATTTATAATATTTTTATTAGATTTGTTACACAAGTGAAAAATATACATCCAAAATGAGAGCATACTTATTAATTTTTTTAAAACTAAATATTTTAAAATATATATATTTCAAACATCACATGCATATTTTATTTTTTCATAATAAAGGTTCTAAGTTCAAAGCTCATATTTAAAAATAACAATAATTTATTGACGTTAATTTCATGAAGAAATATGATAGAAGGGGAAATGCATAGAAATGGGGGACAAAAAGGAGGTCAAAAGTTGACATTTTTTACTTGAAAGAAATTAAGCCTACATTTGAAAAGGTAATTTGAAATGCATGTACTAAAAAAAAAAAGATATAATAAAAACAAGACTTATAGTTATTTGAATCTATTTTCTAAATTATGAAAGATTTTAAAAAATAGTTAAGTTTAAGGGAGTGAAATGTTGAGCACAAATAAAAACGTTCCTATTTTTATCAATAAAATATAATATAGTGTTTAGCATGTACCCCTCTAATTTTATTTTTTTATGTTAGGTAGTTTTAAAAATTATTATCATTTTATTTATTTCTATAGAATTGTAGTTGCTCTTAAATTTTACAATATGATATCAAAGCACCAAATAATATTTTGAAGAGCACCTAGAAAGATGTAATTTTGTAGAGCTATAAAAAGTGTTTGAAATTTCTTTGTGCATCAAATACTTCTATTTTTTATTTATTTTTATGGTTGAGGCATATTCTTGAGGTGATTTTATGAGAGGTATAGTGCTTGAGGTGGTTGTCAAGGGTTTCCTATTTTTTAATTTGTGCCCTTAGCTACAAGTCAGTCATTCTAGTACATAGGCATATCCCATCATTATTGAAGAAATACATGTCATTTTTTTTGGAATAAAGCTGCCATTGATTTGTGGTTTTTGGGAAAGCATTTGGTGTTAGAAGAACCAATGAAATTTGACCCCTTGTTATGGGCCTCCCTCCTTTTTTAAGTTGCTACATTCATAGGATCATGATTTCTCTAGAGGTACATTTTTGTTGAACTTTACAATGCATCATTTGGTTGGTGGGAAACATAACCTAGCTATAGGCTTGCTTGAATGTGTGGCACAATGAATTTTCGGACATCATAAGAACAACAAAGGTAAATGCATCCAAAGTGGCTGCAAAATTATAATATTGTGGAGCACTAATACTTTTTATTATTAACCTATTTTTTTTGGTTGGGATATAACCAAACTATAAAAGGTATAGATTCATTTCCAATAAGTCTAGAGTAAATGCTTATTATTATATAAGAAATTTTTACTAGATTTAGCATTTTATCAATTAAAGATGCCCACCTAATGAAAAATTTATTATGTTTTCTAAGTTTATCAAAGCAAGGTGCATTATAAAGTTGTAGGAGGTATTTATTTAGTATACTATTGCAAAAATAATTCTAAAGAAATACTTATTATCTGATTGGTAAGAGTGTTTTTTAATGCAACCCTATAGATTCAAGTTCATTTAAATTTTTTACACATTCTAAAGATATTGCATGTAAGAAACAATGCATCATAAATTTAGCTGTTGAAGGTTTTGGAATCAATTTAAAGTTAGAGGTCATAGTTTCAAATCTCATAAAATCATTATTTTTATTATCATGAATATTTTAAATGGAGTTATAAGTACTTTTATTGGTGTAAAATTAGTGGAATTTAACATTTGATCATTTATACCTTTGGTCATGGCACTTGGCACACTTGCACTAAGTAATTAAAGGTATTGTATAATAATGCATTTATTATTAGCACAATCAAACAATTAAAAATTGAGGGAAACTAAGATAGGTTATGAGTTAAAATTTAAATTCACCTATAGAAATAAATAGAACATTTATATCTACCATAGATTTTGATAATTCCTCTATCAATTTTTGGCACATTTTAAATTGTATGTATCTTTAGAGACTTTGTTGGATTGTTGTAGATCTTAAAAGGACCAAGGGGCTTTTAGGATGAAAGGAGTACACTTACATTCCTCCACCCACCCTAACATGTTCACACCCTCAATTCAGTTTCATGATGTATACAAAGAGAACTATAGCTCCTAGCATCCATACAGTAAGAAAAAAGAGGCATTCTATTATAATAGATTTATTGTTAATACATTTGTTATTAGCATGGTCAAACCATTTGGATTTAAGGGAAACTAAGAGATGTTATTGTAGTTGGATCCAAAATCCACATATATGTGTAAATGAAATTTTTTCATAGCTTATGAGAAATGCAACATCAAAGTTTGGTATATTTTTTATTTATCGCCCCTAAGAGACTTTGGTAGATCGTTGTAGCTCAAAAGAAACAAGAGGATTTAGCAATGAAACAAGGCATATGCTAGAATTCGTCCACCTACATTTATATTCTAACACCATTGGTTTGGTCCCACAAGGTGTAGAAAGAAAATTATGGATCTATATACCTTTATATTGAGTGAAAAGAGGAATTATGCAAGAACACATTTATTGTTGACATGATTAAATCATTCAAAGTTGAGGGAAACTAAGATAGATTATTATAGATGGATCAAAAAAAATGTGTCTACATGAATGAGCCATTCCTAGCTACCGAAAATTTAGAGAAATATTTCAGTAGTGTTTGGAAAAAGAAAATTATCGACTGGAAAAAGATAATGATGTTCCAGAGTAAAGATGGATCTTTTCTTGGCTCGCCTGCTTCCACTGCCTGCGTACATTTTAATACCGGCGATGAGAGATGCTTTAGCTTTTTGAATAACCCGGTGGACAAATTCAGTGGGTGCGTTATGATACATTTCCTTAACATTGAGTTTCATATCAGTCTTTGCTATTAAACGTATTAGTGATTACATGTAATATTGTGAAACAGTACCATGCTTGTATCCAATCGATTTGCTTGAATGCCTTTCCCTGGGTGACAATATCGAGGGTCTTGGAATAGGTCGACATTTCGAAGAAGAAATCAAAGTAGCTATTGACTATGTTTATGGGTAAGTATGTGCTGCTAATGGTATTGCTATAGTCATATTGGTTTGACCCAAACAATATTTTTATTGATGATAATTATGGGGTAGATATTGGAGTGAAAAGGGTATTGGATGGGGTAGAGATAGCTATTTTGCAGATCTCAATACTACAACACTGGGCCTCCGAACCCTTAGGATCCATGGATACAATGTCTCCCCAGGTGGAATTTTTCCTCTGAAAAAGAAATTGACGTAGTTTATTATTATTAAACTATGTTGTTTTTATAATACTGACATCGATAAAACCTCAGAGGTGCTCAATAATTTCAAAGACGAAAACAGGTGCTTCTTCTTGTTAGAATTTGTAATCTTGAGCAGCAACGGGTAAATACATTAAATGCACAGTGAGAAGAGATTCGTTTTGGATTGTTCCCCCCATTTGCCTTGTCAGATATTTGCTGTCCTAATTAATGTGTTTCTGATAATGAATTTAATTCTGGTAGTTGAGTTTGGAAAGGCAACAGAGACAAAATATGGGAATGTTT